>VTPC01002563.1:29458-50854 GCA_011009095.1 Ignelater luminosus | reverse complement strand
TTTTTTTTATGATTTGTAGTGTAACGTATTGTTAATTTTTACAGCTTAGTGTGCGTGTTATTTGTTATTAATGGTTTTTTAAGACTATCATTATTTGTGTAAATAATCTAAAATTTCTAATTTACAGAGACTTGCAAAGTTTTGTAGGTTAGGTGTGTTATTGTGTTTTAAAAGACTTTTGTTATATTATTTGTGTTACTTTGCTAGTTGGGGCTTACATTTTCTTTTAAAATGGGAAGAACGTGGTGTTGTGTTCCTGGTTGTTACAGCAATAATGTTAACAATGATATAAAATACAATTTTTTTAGGATTCCCAAAGATAATCGGTAAGTATCTTTTTTTTATTATTGATGTTATCATTACTTATCCCACAGGAAATACATTTTATAATGATGGATCATCGTAGCAATCACGTAATATAATTTTAGGGCTGCAGTCTGGTTGCAGAATTGTAAGCGTACAGATTTGAACCACTTGTCAGTGGAACGTTTGCATAATAACTACAAGGCGTGCAATCTTCATTTTGAACTGGAGATGTTTGCTAATAACCTCAACTTAGTCACTAGCCTTTTAAAGAAACAACTATACCAACAGTATTTCAGTTTTCTGAAACTAATAAATAAAATAGTAGTGTAATACGTTTAGTGGAACACACTATTGTTAAAAATATATAATTATTCAATTATCAATAAATATACTGTCAATAGTTTAATCTCAGAAATACGGCCCTGTTTACTTTTTTTCTAGTTGAACAGTTGTTGGTAAAACAAATAGCGCGTGCGCGAAGGGGTACCACGTGACAATTGATACTGCGAAATGCTCCCATAGGCTTTTACATTGAAGTGAATTCTCTGTAACCCTATCCTCTGTGATAATAATAAGATCAGAATGTTGACTTGTAAAATAGATAAGGAAAGGGATAAGAAAATTGATTAATTTACAATTTGAAATGAAAGAAAATTAAAAATTAAAAGGTAGAAGATTAAAATACGGAAATATACAATTTCGAATGAAAAATTTGCTTGTTTATGTTTATATTTGATTATCACCCCACTCTTTTCTTCATTTTATATTTACAAGTTTATTGAGAAAAAGTGAAGTTTCAAAAATTTTTAGTTCTTCTCTAGTTGTATCTGTAACAAACGTTCAAGTATTATCTCTTTATATATACTTGAAGGATTTTCTTTTTGAGCAACATTTAAAAGCAGCGCCACCTTTGAAAATAACATGGTACTTTATATATCATTATAAATTACCGGGATATTTGAATCTACGCTTTTTTCTTAAAGATATAGTTAGATGGCGCTGTAACATTAAAACCTAAAATGTGATGAAATAGTTATTATCTCTAAAACGTATTAATGAACAAGTTATTTTTCTGTGCATAAAATATAAAAATGTGGAAATTTCTTCATCGTGAGATTTCTGAACTAATAGATAATAAGACTAGAATGTTGACTTGTAAAACAGGTCAGGAAGTGATAAGAATATTAAAAAATAAGTTGAAAAATTTACAGTTTCAAGAAGGTCCCAAGATAACATAATAACAGATACACCAATTTAAAATGTTAATAATCAATTCATCTAAGACTAAGTTTATAAAACATAAAATAAATATTTTATCTCAGATTACTAAGACTAATTATGATCATATGATCAATGATCAACGCAAACAAATTGGTGAATCTGGCAGTTTGAGATGGAGCACATAAATAATCAAGGGACAAATATCTTCTTAAAGCTATTCTGACTAAAATATGTAATATAAAAGAATACAGTGCTTTTGTAAAGTAGTGCATAAATTCTTTGAAAATTCAGGAACGAACTTTTAGGAAAAACCCTCGGACCGGTCAATTTTTATTTTTAATTGCACATTTTTTTAAACAGAAAATATTTATAGAAAGTGAGTCGTATAGGAGGTATAATGTCATTACATTGTTTTTAATGGCAACCTCTATATTTTATTATGGAATTTAAAAGAGCACTTTTTGTTACACACGGTAAGGTAATTATGGGTACACGTCATATAAAAAGATTTTGAAGAAAAACCACATCAAAGTTTCACAATATTAAATTTACTGGTAATTCAAAATTCAAAAGACAAAACTTGATGACGTCATAGCTCCTATATGACTCACCCTGTATAAGTATTTTCTGTTTATCCCTCCACGGTCTCACAGACCCGACGCAAATGTCTACAG
The DNA here is from genome assembly GCA_011009095.1 of Ignelater luminosus. Classification (NCBI taxonomy): domain Eukaryota; kingdom Metazoa; phylum Arthropoda; class Insecta; order Coleoptera; family Elateridae; genus Ignelater; species Ignelater luminosus. The sequence goes on along the minus strand of VTPC01002563.1, from coordinate 48,653 downwards.
TTTATTTGGTGGTGGGGTAAGAAAGGCGCCTGAAATGCACAGTAGCTTTCGATGTTTAGTTGACGAGTTGACCCAAGAAGCCCCACGTCTGAGCTGTTTATTCTTAGTCGGAAATTGTGTTAAAAGTCTGTCAGACCCGGCGCGAGTAGTAACGTTACTGTGTCAGATTATTTTTAATTTTGTGTTTGACTGAATTTTATTAATTTTCAAAGTAAGTTTCTGACTTTTATCGGTTTCTGGTGTAACATACTAATTAGATACATATCTAGATGTTTTACGAGGCGGAAGAGGATCGTCTTTCACGACTTCTTCGAAAAAAAGAACAATCTGACCCTGAGGAGGACAACGTCGAAAAAAGAACGGAAAAACGAATACCGAGAAAGAAGGAGACTCCGAAGAGGAATGTGCTAAGCGTCCGCTAAAAGTTCCACGTATGTCAGCATTTCTTGAAAAACATAGGAGAATCACTTGGAATAAACATAATATTCATAATAAAAAAATAGGACTCGAAAATACAATATTGTTATGTCGTTACCTGGCGTTAGACATTGTGCAAAAAATGTAAAGACTGAATACCAATGTTGGAATTTATTCTTCTGTGATGAAATATTGGAAATTCTTGTTGGAAATACGAACAAAAGTCTTCAGTCACAGAGAAATAACTTTTCTCGATTAAGGGATGCGAAGAGCACCAACCTAGTTGAAATAAAAGCATTACTAGGCCTATTATATCTGGCGATAGTTTTGCGAAGCAGCCGCCTCAATGTTGATGATCTCTGGGAGAAAAATAATACGGGCGTTGAAAAGTTTTGGTTGAAGATGTCCAAAGAGAAATTTGTATTTCTACTTAGATTGTTGCGTTTTGATGACAAAATAACGCGAAACGAAAGGAAATCTGAAGATAAGCTGGCGCCATTAAGACAGCTATTCGACAGTTTTGTTGCTACCTGTAAAAAGCGCTACACGATTAGTCCATTTGCAACGATTGATGAACAGTTGCCGGCATTTAGGGGTCGGTGCTCATTCCGGCAACACATCACTTCGAAACCCAATAAGTATGGAATAAAAATTTTTTCCATAATTGAAGTAGAAATGCTATATACCCAGAACATGGAAGTGTACGTTGGAAAACAACCTAAAAGGCGTTTTTCTCTTCCAAATGATTCTGCAAGTATCGTGTTAAGACTTGCTTCTCCCATTGTTGGCACTGGACGAAATATTACTGTGATAACTATTTCACGTCCTTTCCATTTATAAACAAACTGATAACAAATCACAACTTGATGTTAATTGGGACTATCAGAAAAAATAAATCCGAGTTGCCTCCCGAATTTGTCAGCACAAAGATCGTCCTGAGTCTTCAAGTGTCTCTGGTTATCAAGCAAACACAACAACTGTTTCCTATGTGCCACCCAAAGGCAAAAATGATATCCTCGCTTCCAGTATGCACCACGACGATAAAATCGAGCCAGAATCCGGCAATAAAAACAAACCAGAGATGACCACATTATTTAACTCAGCCAATGGCGGTGTGGATACCGTAGACAAGACGTGTGCTACGATGACGTAGCAAGAAACACGCGCCGTGGCCCAGAGTGATTTTTTTTCATCTAACGAATGTTGCAGCTATAAATGCTCGAATAATTTATGTAACAAATAACAAGACATATACATGTGTACGAAGACAGTTCCTGAAAGACCTCATGAGTTCCCTTACCAAAGAGCATCAAATTGTGTTCAATTGACAAACTTGCCGAGGGAAGTGAGACAGCATCGGCAGGAGGTAGCAGGAATGGTGAATGAACGAGCTGAAAAACCTAACTATCCATCAGGACCCAGAAAAAGATACTATTTCTGCAAAAGAAACAATAAAACAAAATACAATTGTCTAAAATGTCGAAAGTTTGTTTGTCTTAGTCACGCTCAATTTATGTGTCAAGGACGTATGACAGAGGCGTAAAATATTGAGTGGTTCAATAGGTATTAGTTTCACTTGTAAGAAAAAGAATTGCTCTAATTTTTTTGTAACTTTCTACATAAGTAGAAATGTTTAGTAGTTGTAGTAGTTACTATGTTTATTTGTTAATCGTGTTGTATTTGATATTATTACCAAAATAAAGAATAATTTTATAATACAAAAACGACAGCCGCTGCTGTCATGTCGAGAAAAATGGTTTTTTGTAATATTTAATCCCTTTAAGGCCGATTTTATGCAGAAGTCTGCTGGACCCGGCCCGAGCACTACTATTACTTCTGATACAGCAAAGTAGCCGTTACTTCATCTGTGTTTGCTCTTTCAGTTTTTCTTTCCTGTATGTTCAGACCATAATGTCAGAAAAAAAAAGATATAAACGAGCTCTGGTATGTGTAAATTCAATAGAGTACATTAATATGTCCTATTTATTATGTATCAGTAAACCCCATACGCACCTAACCTTACATTTTTATCTACATCTAATCTAATGTCTTCGTTATCAGCAAACCTTGTGATTAAATCCTAATAAAATTTTGTTGGAAGACTTGTATAGTTTTTGTACTCTCCGTAAATGACTATTACATTGAAAAAAACTGTAAAGATCAGTGTAAATTGGTTAATTTGCAAATTTTGTAATTAGTACATTGTTATTACCTTAATTATCATTAAAACAAGACGTAACCTAATTGTTCAAACTATATTTTAATGCTTGTAGTTCGCATTTTAGTTAAGATTTCCTTTATATAAATTGGAGGTTGAAACATAATAATACAGTAACAATTGCTAACTAGAAATTTGATTGTTCTACCTTCATATTATCTACCATTATAACAAGGCTTGATTAAATGTTCAAATCACGTGAAATTCTTTGCACACCAAAACATGTTAAGACAAGGTCGTTGGTTTTAACAAGGTAATGTAACTAAAGGTGAGTTCATGTATGTGCGTTATGTAAATTGCTTCTTTGCTTCTCAAAATATTCGCCTTTAACATCTATACACTTTTGCATTTGATGAAATCAATCTTCGAAACATTTTCTTCACTCTAAACGTTGTACCTCCGAAAGAAGTGATTTAAATGCTTCAATGGCCGCTTCAGGTGATGAAAAACGCCCGCCATACATTTTATTTTTGATTTTTGGAAGCAAGAAAAACTGATTAGGCGATAAATCGGGTGAATATGGGCTTCGTGGACGTGTAACTTTTGTTGGTTTTGGTTCAACTAAAAATACCCATACACTCGATTGCTTATACGAATATATCCATGTTTTTTCTTCTGTTACGATGTAATACACAGCACTTGAACGACTATGGTCAAGTTTCTGAGCATTTGCTTGCACCGATCGACACGTTTCTCTTTCTGCGCTTCTGTCAAATTGTCAAAGGTCCAACGACTGCAAAGCTTCCTTACATTCAAATGATTGTGCAAACTCTTTTGTTTTGTCTCAAAGCCTAAAGATGTCCCTATCTCACTCCATGTCACATGCCAATCTGCTTTAATCATTTCACGCACAGCATTGATGTTTTTTCGCGACAACAAAAGTGCATGGACGACCTTCGTGAACATCGACATCAAACGTGCCGTCGGTCTTTCACGCTTGAATTTTGCCAGCCATTTGTAAACCATAGTTTTGATTGGTGCTTCATTCCTAAATTACGGACTAAGTGTTTCCACACGTTGTTGTGGTGTTAACCCGCATAAAAAATCATAAAAAATCATCCCTTAAAACCACGATTTGATGTTTTCATTTTTTTTCTCACTACATTACTTTGTTAAATTGTGTTGAAGCAAAGCTGCTCGATTTGAATTCAAACTGTTAACTGTATTATTGGTAACAAATGTTACATTTCACGAACGTGACCATTGCAGAACGCTGCAGGACCCCTCGTACACAGTGAGAATGCAAGGTTAGATACTTTCCGGACAGACCTCGTATATCCTATAGTTCTCGCCAACTCTCCCTCTAACTCTTCTGGTTGTCAATCTGATTATGCGTTCCTACAATCATTTCCCCGCACGTTACTGCCTTATCTATATTGCAAACCTTGCTTTGGTATTTCTTTAATAATCTTCTATTGTAACTGGTCACGCTGAAGGCTATGTTCATATTAAATCATTTACAGGTCTTAGCTATATTTTCCGAAATTCTACCATAGTATGGTATGGCTGTAAAGTTCTAGTTTTCTTCCTTCTTTTGTGGAGCTAGACCTTTGTTCTCTTTTGTATTATTTTGTTTTAGTTTCATATTTAATAATCTGTTCACTAATTTCTCATTGTAACCGTTCTTTAAAGCAATGTATTTTATAATGCTAAGTTCGTTACCAAATTCTCTTTATCCATAGATACACCTATTAATTTATGCAACATAGCATGTAGCGCTGCCAAGTTATGGGTATCTAGTGAATTGCTATTGTTCGGTAATATATTATTCGTGTGTGTGGTTGCTTAAACATAGCAAAATTGATTTTACTGTTAATTAATTATTGGATATTTCCAGATCTAAGTATGATAAAATAGTAAATGTTGATTCTTCGAAAATAAATTTAATATTGGGATGACAACTGTCGGTATAAATGAAAAATGTTTGAAACTCCTTATCAGTTTCTTTGACAAACACACTGCACTATCTTATACCTGTACCACCTGATTATATTGTCATTAAATTTCTCATTTGTTAGTAACTTATTTTCTAGATTATTTAAAAACATTTCACTTAAAAGAGAAGAGAGGCTGTTCCCCATTCCTGAACCATTGTTGTGGTTGAAAATCTTGCTATTAAAATGAAACAATTGTTTTGTAAGCAAAGTTTGAATAGTAGCATTATCTCTTTTCTTTGTTTATCATTTATTTAGTCCGTCTGCTCTAATAGGTTGTTAATAAGGAGGATGCATTCGTCGTAGGAAATTGAAGGAAATAAGTTCTCCATATCAAAACTTACTATCCTGTGTTTGTTGGTATTGTCAAGTTTTGATTTTAAAAATTAAGTCATATGCACTAACTGCTAAGTAGTTTGATTTGTGCCCTGTGATGTTTTTAAAATTTCTTGTTTAGCCAATTGGTTAATTTCAACCTGGGGGAATCGATTTGAGCAATAACAGGTCTTAGCGGTATTTCTGGCAAGTCCTGCTTGTAGTCTTGTGAAGTTTTAGCAAACAATATGGGTAACCTGGGCATTCTCGGGTTTCTAATTATCAGGTTATTAGGGTACATATGATTCTTGATTATGTCACTACATGACTTTAGTGTTTCTTTCAATTGTGTTTGCCACCTATTTAGGGAATTGTTTTTTTAATTCTATATAGTTACCACTTTCGATGGGTATGCTAAAACGATTGATTGTAAATATTCTTTGAAGTGAGGATGGGACTTAAACTGCAGATTTAGATTGGGTTCAGGTGTTCTTGTAAGGGACACACAAATAGTAGTTTGAGAAAACTGGAAAACACAATATGAACACGGTCAAGTGAATTCACGAAAACAGCAGTTCAAGCCTTTTATGAAAACTTAGAAAAAGTTTTCAAATATAACTTTACCTCTGATCCTATCTTATCCTGCTTTGTTGTTACGTGACATCCATGAAACGAATATTTCACTAGGAACTAATGGGTATGCTCGAAAGAATAGAACTATTGATTTAACTATTCCGTCCTGTGCCTCAAATGGGCTACAACTATTATTATTAATATTAGTCCAACCTAAAGTATTTAGTTTTTAATAACTGCGATATCAGCAACCAAGGCAAGGCTATATTAATACATGACATTTCTAAACTTGCAAACATTGCTTACTGCGAGCTTTTTACTGAAAAGAATATCACTGGTGAGTTTACAAAACCAGGAATTTAGTGTTTTAATATTAATTTGCAGACAGTCACCAAGGTATTGTTACTTCTATTATTTCTTCTTAAAATAGTAAAGAAAACACTCAGCAGCAAGCTAACAATAGGCACTTGCCTAATAGAAAATGAAATGCCAACTCCACGCACTTTAAAACCCTGTCGAACGCTTTAATAATACCTAACAAAATATGGCATTATCTCCAAGCAAATCCAAAGCAAAATAAAGGATAAGAACCAGGAAAACCACGCATTTACTGTACAAAAACCTTGAAAAAACATGAAAAACAATTACACAAAATTAAAAAAGAAAAACACACAAAAGATTAAAGAGCTACAGACAGCAAAACGGGTTCTAAAATTAAAATCAGCAAATATATCAAAAATACGATCTTCTATTCCGGAGATACAAGACCAAACTCTTACGATATAGTTTTGAGAAAGTAACGGAAGGAAACAAAACAACCAGAATATTTAGTCATTCGGACAATTTTCCAAATTTTGGTGAATTTTCCAATTTCGCATCATAATACCACCCTTACATAACGATCGTCTTTTATTTGGAAGTGGAAATTCTTTTACTTGAAGATTTCTCCCAGGGCATCCCCAATGCATAATCTTCATCCTACTACTTCTTTGAATTCTCCCTCTATACATTCTTTTTGTACAGATTTGAAACCTCCACTAGAAATGGAGAATAATTGTCTTGGTTTGTCAACATTTCGATATTTCTCAAAAAATCTTCACTTCGCCATAGCACAGGCACGTCTGTGGAATCGAATTCAATTTTATTGTGGGTTCCGAAATGTAACACCCCTACTTGAACTCCTTAAATCCGGACATTGAGGTGCAGACGGTTTTCCGGCCTGTATTATCCCCTACTATAGAGAAGAGGAAGGGGCCTCTTTTGGGAACTAAACCATCAAAATGGGTAATTTTAGGGATTTAGGAAATGGGTACTCCTTCCACTTATTAAACAGAAATCATAAATTACGAAAAAAGAGAAGAGTAGAGAAAATTAAAACTAAAGGTAACATTCTCAGCTGACAAGTTAAACTCAAGTCGTCTGTTTGTTTACTTCTGTATTCTACAGGAGGAAATTTCAGTGTATTATTTTGCCTAGATTCAGCTCTTAGCTGACCTGTAACTAATGCATTGAAAGAGACGTTATAACGAGGTAAAAACAAGCTAAACTTTCTCCCTTCCTTAGTGATTACATTAAAGAGAAAGAAATTCACTTCTTCGTCAATATTTACAAATATTTAAAAGCAGCTGTTGTTTGTAGAAAATTACTACTAACAAAGTTGTCGACCCCCTTTCGAGTGCTCCTGATACATATCTTTATGCTTTATTACTCCCCCCTTAATCTCTACCTAGATTATCTGCAGACATTTTTATATTCGATTTTATTTTTCAAAACGAGCTGTACTGCCTACCTAATAATTTTGTTTCTGAAATATTGACTTTGAACACGTATGTATGTATTTTTTCAGGCTTTAGGGCAGAATAGAACTGTAAGGTTAAAATAAATAATAGGAAATGCTATTTATAACGTAGATTATCAACAAAATGACAAAGAGAAATTGGGCTCTTGTAAACCCCATAGGAACAATCTGAAGAAGAGGGTTGCAGAAAAAGAAACTAAATATTTGATGAATCTATCTTGAAGTGTAAACAGACACGCACAACATTATTAGAAAATAAATTGTTGGTTTCATGAATTTGTTAGTTTAAGTAAAAGCTAACTAGAATCTCCTACGTAATTAAAACTAAATCAACTCAAATTAATTACATAATTCTTTATCATAGGTTTATTAAACAAAATAAGCCCATTACTGCTAATCAAATTATTATAAGATTAGTTGTAGATGAACAGTGAAGGTAAGAATCTCTTAAAACAAAAAGCAACTAATACACTTGCATCTATCGATCAGATAAGCTAGTTTTGATGCTGGATTATCCCTCCATCGAAAGTTTCCTCCGTCCGTTTACGGATAATATTTGTGTACAGACAAATTGATTCTTACATTGTGGAAGGAAAGAGGATTGGGACAATTTGACACGACAGTAGATTCCTGCCGTTTCGCATCACACGCGTTACCTGGGAAGTGGTAGGCGGTCGTCAAGACAACACCGGTCTTTTGCTCGGCGGACTGTTGTGAGGAACACAATGAAATTTAATTTTATGTCTGAGAAATATGACAGTTATAAAAATATAAGGTATTATTGCATGAAAAATATTTGTTGAGTTTTGAAACTGCTGTAACAAGTGATAGAAGGAACTAATTGCAAGTAGTAAGTGAAAGATATTTTATAGTTGCAGTAATTGTCGTGTAGTAGCATGTGTGTAACTTATAATTTCTTCAGGAGTATCGATCAATATTGTTCTGATGAGAGTTTTAGAGCGTGCACGCAAATGACAAAACAGCTGTTCACTGAATCATCTGGTAAACAATGACAGTTTAGGTACCTATATGCGGTTTTGGGGTCGTTGATGAATGTGTGTTTTAATGACCTCAATAAGGGGTCACTACACCACGCAATGCCGCAACTGAATTCTAAGCAAGGGGTGATACAGAGAGAGAGTCAAACCCTCTTCTACCAATATAGCTCACAAAAGCAGGCTATGAATACTACCTTCTCTAATTAGTGGTCAAGCCTGTAAAACTACCTGCGTCTGCTGTTTCAATTATACAAACTAGAAAATTAATTAGTTGCTTTGTTGCAATAAACTAACTTTGAACGTTATAATATAATATTTTGGATTATTAATATTGAGCATGCGATCGTGGCACTTTAACGTTGATGCCGTATTGTGGTTAAATGAAATGTATATTATAGACATTAATTAATTTCTATTTGAATATTTGATTTGATAATAATTTTGATTGAATAGATTTGAAATCTGACTCAAGGTTAAGTACTATACGGTGAAATTTGATTTTGGTTTGACATTAAATTATTAACTTGTAATAATGGAGACATTGTTATAATAAGAGGTTATTAGTAATAGAGTATGCTCAATTACATGAATCCATTCTAAAATGGAACACGCTGAGAAGATTAAAAGAGGGTTTGCTTTATACATTTAGGGAAAGTGCGTATAAGCTTCAACAAGCACTTGGTTTCTCCAAATCTATAGTTTCCAATCAATCGCTATTAAGTTTTCCTAAAGCGATAAGATGTTAAACACAACAAAAAAGTCAACTTAGAGAACCATTATCCTAGCAAACTTTAAAAATAGACAATCATGGAAACACAATATGTAACATTGGAAACTATTATTAAAATTTTGGATACTCTGCTTGTCTACCTATTCCTTAGTTTCTAGTTCAGCTTTAGTTTGTACTTGGTATCTATATAAACTTCCAAGAAATGTTTCCGAATAAAAATTAAGTGACGAAATAAACACAAGCGACAAGCGACCAGTATAACTGATCCTCTTTTACTTCACCTTCCAACGTGAATAGTAAACCTGTTTTTCTTGCAGAAAACGTTTCTAACTTTAGAAACGAAGTATTTAAAAAATGATAAGGATGCAAAACGAAATAGATGAAAAAATGAAAACGACTACTCAAGAGTTCTTAACAGTGCCGAGTTAAGCACCTACTAAAGCTAGATGGAAGAGTAGAGAAAAACAACACTGAAACACTAACTGCAATGCCCATCTAAAAAAGCTTCATACCAAGAGAAAGAATGAAGATAACTAAACCGCAAAAGGAGATTGACAAAGGCAAGTTTGTAAGGAAAAGGGAAGGGAGGGGCAAGAAGACGGCTACAAATTTGAGGTAAAAGATGCAGGTAACCAGTGCATATTTTGCTATAACAACGAGTTTGGGAAAAACAATGAGTTCTGATATAGGTGCACCTTGTACGAATTGTGGACACGCCAGATACGTATATAGTCGCTTGGAAGCGGAACTATTCTAATTGTAAGTACAAAATCTTCAATTTCTTTATTTAAAGTTTGATGATTGTAAACAAAAGTATATTAAAGAAAAGAATTAGAAATCTTGGACTTAGAATAGTTCTATTCCCAAGCGACAATGTGTGTGCGAAGATTGTTTGAAGTCCCATGACTGGTACGATCTTCACTTGCTGATTATGGGTCAGACCTTTGTGTTTGATTAACCAAATTTAACCAAGAAATATTCATCAAAGTTGTTTTGTTTTAACTTATACAGCGTGAGTATTGATACTGATTTTTTGTGATTTTGATTGGTCCTACTAATTTATTTATGTCAATTTTTACAGCTGTTAGATAAGTTTGTCTAAGGCATCACTGCAATGAATACAAAATTATAAAAGTTGTATTCCTGACAATAATTTCCTAGGTAAACTTATCCAACCACTGTAAAAATGTATTTTAGATGGAACTTTCTCTACTCGAAGCATTGAAAATAGCAAAGATCAACGAAGACAAAAAACAAAACTGTCATCGACTACAACTACTGAACTATACTCTCATATTCCATATACTCCGCAACACTAATAACAATTTTTCTCTCCGAAGCGCAGTTGTGATGGGCAACTTCAACATCAGGCACAAGACCTTCGGAGACATGCACACGAACACGAAGAGAAGATCAATGCCCCAGTCCCGCTCAAATCCATCAACTTCGATCTTTCGCCCCTACCAAGAAACAAAGTCGAACTCATAAAAGAGAAACATAGACTCTACAGAGAATTCGTCAGAACCCATGATACTCTGGTTAGGGCACCACGCGCTCGTCCGGTTGCAGGTCATAAGGTGGGCTAATCGAAGCTCTGCTCTAGTCTAGATCACAGACGGGGCAACCTGTTCTGGAACAAGCTCCAAACCATCACAGGCTGCAGAAAGCGAAACAACCCCCACACCTTCTACGCAACGGCCAGTACGGCTTTCTCCCCGCCATGTGCACCCAGGATTCACTTATAAAATTCCAGCAGATGCCAGCGCGGCTTTAAACACCAGAAAGTGCAAGATCGCAATCTGCCTGGACATAGAGCAAGCTTTCAACAAAGTTTTCCAAAAGCTTCTCGCCGCCGGAATCTCCACCCAATTCATGCGGATCATCCAGAGTTTCTTGATTCGCCGACGCCATCGGGTGGTCGACAACTCTCCGAGGGCTGGCGTTCTAGAAGGAATCAGTCTATCTCCGCTTCTGTTGATCTTTTTCTGACCCGATATTCCACGACCTCAGAATAGAACGTTGGCGCAATTCACTGACGCCACCGCGCTTTGAGCAACGTCGACCTTTTCTGCCGCCGCTTCTAGGAATCAGCTGCGCGATCTCGCGCATTTAGAATCCTTGTTCCAGCGGTGGAGGATCAGACCGAACCCCAACAAAACCCAAAGCTCCTTTGAAAACACCTAACCCTGGGCACGAAACCGAACCTCTCAGACAACAACGTGCAGCTGGAACTCTGGGGCAGCTGTCTCCGGCTGTCTCCCACCACCGTGTACTTGAGCATCACGTTTTAGAAATCTCTTTCTTGGATCCAGAAAATCAAGAGATGCTGTGATATCGTCCACCAACGTAGCTCCCTCGTCGCACATACAAAACATTCGTATGCCCCGTCCTGAATTATCGTTTCATCTGCTGCTGTCCAGACTCGTGGAATCGCTTCGTAGGAAGAAAAGGGCCGTGTGTAGAAGGTTGCTTCGGCTAGATCGCTTCCATCCCTCCGGGGACTCGACTTTCTGCGGAGCGGCTTCGTGAAGAGGGCCATTGAATAGAACCAAACCGCTGCTCTCGACACCCTGAGAACTCCACCGGGTTTCATTCCTAGGAAACCCAAGAGGAAGCTCAAACACTCTCCAGCTATTCTCATAGCTTAAGCGCCGGGTCACCGCGACGATGTCCAAGACATCTTGGAGAGCACATCCTTGGCCATCAGATGAACCAATTCCTCACCTATCCACAAAACCCCCAAAAATCCGTAACCCTCCACATCTCCTCCTTCCCGTCACAACTCGGTTTTTTGTTTTAGGTAACCAGCAAGACTCCGGAGGTCAACTACATCCCGGAAACCGAGTAGGTGGCGGTGCACTCGTAGTACGAGCGGCGTACTCGGCGTGATTGCCCTTACAACAGTAGCAACGGTAAAGCCGACAGAAAACTGGATACCGGACCGACGACGGAGTCGACACATCGACCTCCACATTTCCCCCCTGGCCGACGAGGTGGGACACGTTGCGGGGAGTTTTAAGCAAAAGTTTGCAATCAACTATCCTAGCCCATTCTTGACCGCGTACAGCAGGATTTACCAACCAACAACGAAAGTTATAATTTGACCTTTGAATAACAAACCCACAGATAAGTATCTATTAACTTATTTGTTCTTACATAACTGTTTATCTTTTATATTTATAATGTTTTATATTTATCTTATATTCTTTAAAAAGATTTCTAGATTTACCAAAATTTGTACGGTTTTTTCCTAGTTCGTTTGATGATGGCCTAAAAGGCCAAAAGTAGTTGCGAAATACATATAATTCTGATAAACATAAGGAGAAACCTTATTTTATCTATTTTGCTGACTGGCCCGAATGCAAGGGATATTGCTAAAGAAATACTATCGAGTTAGTATTGTTACGTTTTGAAAAAACGTGTTTTTATTTTTAATATTTATTTTTGCTTATTACAATATATTTCCAGTATTTATTTACACTAAATTATTTATTTATTTATGTACAGAAGAATTTATTTATCACTAATTAACATTTATTTCGTTCGTAACTACTAGCTGATTGACTGTAGAACTGCCTTCGGCTCGATCAACGCAGCCTTATATTCGTTTCCGCGTGGTTCTTGATGAGCCCAGAAAGTTCGCGCTCTTTCTCGAACATTTGACGGTGGAAAACTCTGGATAGTTCGAGATTTCTCCGGCACATTTGATCAGATTGTTCGAGACTGTTTGGAACTTTTTCTAGAATATTCGAGGGGTCGCGCGTTACAGTATCTAGTTCTCTTAAAAAGGCTAATGGAAGCGAAACACAACCTGTTTTTGTACTTAGGTCTTTTAAGAAAGTTAATTGAGGTCGAAATTCAACTACGGACCACCACAGGCGCCCTATGGGAAGGTGAACTCGACTCGTGTTCGAATTTTGCTCTTTTAAAAATTGGAAGGCAAAGCCCGACTTTGGGCCACCGCAGGTGGCATTGGCACGATGCAGAGTGGAAACGTTTAAGCGTTCAAATTCATCTTTCTAGAGTAGGTTAAAAAAGGACAAAACCCGACTTTGGACTACCCTGGGTGTCTGTTACACTGTGCGACTTGATTTGTGTGCGTATTTAGTTCTGTTAACAAGATAAGTGAAAGCAACGTTCAAGAATTTAGTGGGACTAGTTTTCCGACAAACAAATGCTAGACTAATCTGCATAAAAAAAAGAAAAGTGGAATCTTCAGTGGGCATCCGAACTAGCCAATTTGCAGCATCGAAGTGGAGTATTAACTATTTACCAATAGTAGTCAAAAGTCTAATACACTTTTTCAGAAAAAAATTCGTATAATACTATCTTTTTAAAACATTAAATATATAAATTTGTTTCCACCAATGTATACTTTACTCCAGTCTAGTTAAAATACAAAACATTTTTAAAAACGTAGACAACAAACTGTTATGAATTTTAAGGTCAAGTGAGATGAGATATTGTTGAAAAGAGAAAAACTAATTGTAAGCTTTTCCTATTTAAAACAACGTTACTGACGTCATTACCCATTAGCCACAAACAAAGATCGCTCCAAAAGCTCCAGGTACATTTTTTATACACTTAAAACAATAATTCTCAGTGTAACGAATTTACTTTTTCACATTTTTTAAAAACTTTTTTATTTGACGAACTAATTTTTTTTTGTCTTCTTTACATAATTGCCTTGAAATTAAAACATTTTTAAATGTAGTCATATTTTGACTTTATTATAAGCACAAAAAAGCTTTAAATTAAAAAAATTCTTTTAAAAAAGGGACTACCTAAATTAGCAATCTAGCAGATTTTGTGAAACGAGCTTAAAAGAGATTTTGAAAATATATCCGGACAAAGACAAAACTTCCAGAACTACAAGGAAGATTATCTCGTATTATCCTCTCGTATATACTTTTTCCATTCATACGAGTTCCGATTAATCTAATGAGCAACTGCTGAATTCGTTTTAATTACTGTTAGCCGTAAACTGATATTGTCGGAAAACGCTTACGGGGCATTTGGATATCTGTTTGTACTGTAAAGCATTTAATAACGCATCGTTAATGAAAACTAAGTTTCATGCACACCTCGAAGTAATTGAGAAAAGAGCTTTACGTATTGAAAATCAATTTAAAAATATCTAGAAAAAATTCTTTTAGAAATTATTAAGCGCTGGGTAAGTCTACTTTAAAGAAATTTGTTGTGCTGATGGAAAGAGAACAATTAACAACTGCGTTTTTGAGAAGGAAGAAAAAACCGACCTCTTTAGCATTAAATTAAAAGTAATGAATTGTTCTGAATACCTACATAAACATTTACTGAGTTGGGTACTAAGCTGTCGCAATTTGAAGTGGTCTCCAGTCTCTACAAGATCTCTTGTCTTTCTGCTGTTAATCATCTCAAGACTACCAACCAGGCCCCGTGTTTGTGCACGTCTTTGGGGAATTAAATTTAGCGTGTAATTAAAGTAGAGAAACATCAACACCGGAAGTGACACGACACTGTCGCACTTACGGAATACTAATGTTCCGAATTACCCTTACACCGCGTACCCTGTCAAACATTATTATTTGGCTAATGACAAGTGTGTCAAAGAACAAAGGATTTGTATTTTCTAGCTCTCCTATACTTACTTAGTTTCGAGTGTTATGTAAGGGAGTGATCGTATGGATAATGTTAAATAAGATAAACTGCTGTGTATGTGAAGCACATTTAAACATGAATGGTGTCAGTGAAACAAACACTCAAAGATTATAGTATTCGGTTTAATTACAAAGTAACTTATATTTCTGAAACGCAACAAAACTAGCGACGGAAGAAGGTTTCAGTATTCTTTTTAAACGATGCCCTACTACGTGCATGTTACAAAAACCCTATAAATCTACATTTAAAATAATTCCAGTTTCAGACCTAATTTCGTGGAGAATTTACCTAACAAAGTTCGGTTAACACCTAGATAGAATTACAAGTACAGTGATTGTTGCCTGAATTTATTACTTAATTTTAGAGTGTTACACTTACCTACTATCTTTCAAATTTATAGTAACCAGAAGATAATCTACCTAAACAAACGATTCATCAATAATTGCAGCACTGTTTTCATTATTTGAATTGATACTACTAGTAATTCTGCCCTCTAAGTCTGATAAACAATCAGTAAAAATCAAAAGCAATTTAAAAGATAACAAGATAGCCAAGAGAATAAACTAGAGTAGTAGTTATAATAGTTTGTTTTAGTCCAAATTCAAGAAACTGGAACAAATTCTAGATCGTCTGAACTAAAGAAGTTGTGGCAGCAATCGAATCTAATAAATTTTTTCAGAACATGAATCAACACAAAGCAAAAAAACCATAAAATCTTTAAAAAAGAAGTTACACCCTTTAAATAGCACTTGTCCTTAAACTTTTTAGATTTAATCTGTTATAGTTTGTAAAAAGATAAAATCGAATATACATAAAGGTGTAATTTATGTCACTTAATGCTCTCGTGCTTTCCTCACGATTAGATCAAGTTAATGTTTTAAAGAGAGTATGGTTGCGTGCAATGCATGAGCGGGCTGGTTTAGTTCCTGCTCAAATACGTAATTAGGTAAGAATTCTAGACTTTATGAAAACCGATGTCGATAACCTCCAACTACTTTAATTGCAACTACTTATCTTCTACTTGAAAATAATTTTTTTTAATTTCACATTCTTTTTTGATAATTATGGAAAAACTCATTAGCACAAAAATATAAACGGCAAGCTCAAAGATTTTTCTGGAAATTAATGGAAAGGAAAACTAGCAAACCATAATATTTTAATGCAACAGAAATTTATGTAGTAAATCACAACTTTTGATGGGGTATAATTAATTTAATTATTATAAAATATGATCCCAAGAAAGCCTAATTTGTTTAAAATTATCTAATTACAGTCGTTCACCATTAACTAGTACTTACACAGTATTCTGTTGTAGACGTATACTAATTATAATTCCAACCCTGTTATAATAATTATAAGATTTAGCGGGTTGGAAAGGAACACAGTTTCAAGTGTTTTCCATGCTCTCTCGGCATCTGGCTGGTACGCGTTCATGTCAAGTGCCGAACAATGTAATGATTACGGCCCAGATAGATTAGGTTATCCCGAAGACGAAATCAATTGTTGGGGCGACACAGCTGCCTGGTGCGATTGATACAATGGCTGAATGGATATTCCTTTTTATCGGTTTTATCTGTTTTACACTTATTGCACAGCGAGAAGCATCTCTCGCCTGCTTTCACGCCGTACACGAAAGTTGAAACTTTCAGCAGTCTAAGCTCACCCAATTATTTGGTTGGCTATCAATTTCGAATACCGAAACTCCATCGCTATTGAAACAAATTTATAGAGAAAGTTAAGTGAATTCAACGCAGAAGAAATTTATTACAATAAAGGAAATTAGATTTTACTTATCACAAATATTGAACACTGAAAAGGTTAAACGGACAAAAGCTAACATACTTTTGGTTGCGGAATTCATAAATTTTGTTTCTGTAAATCATCCCTTACCGACATCAAAATTAATACATTTTCTTAACAAATATTTATTTCAAATTCATTGTTTGCTGAGTCAACCATTTGTCAAAGAATTGTATTTGTGTGAAAACCTTGAGAATAATAAAACAGTAAATATTTTGATAAGGAAGTATCTTCTACCTGCCGCTACGAGCGGATTCTGGAGGAAAACAATTCGAAATTTGTGTTATTTTGTCCTGAAAAGACAATTGCGACTTCTTGACAAATATTAGTATAACGTTAATTTACAAGCAGAATATAAAAGCAAATTTTCTATAGGATGACATTTTATCCGGAAGACGGTTTTCACTGAATTATTAAGGACATGACGTTACAAAAACATCTTAGGAACGCAAGCGAAGAATTTCGTATTTAATTTTTTTTGTTTGTAATAATTCCCAAATTCTAAATTAGTCTGTTTTCTTCATTTGTCTACCGAATTGGTATTGGTATAATAAAGATTTAATATTTCTCAACAAAAAACTGTCGAAGAAATGATAACAATTGAGAATTACAGGTTTAGGCAAGTCATTTTAGCATGTTATAAACTTTGTCTCATTGTTAATCCAGAACCAATAAATTAAATTTCTAACTTTTCAAATTCATTCAAAATGTCTTCTAATATCATGCTGGTCTAATTTTCAAAAAGGCTAAAATCAATTCGTATGTACCAGAAGGCAGCTTCCATAAATATCTCTTTACGGATATTTCTCATCTGGTATGCTTCTGTGCTCTCTTTCAGCTGAGTTAATTTTTATGTAACAGCTTCCATTATAAGAGAGATAGTCTTCGGTATTGTGCAGACTGTTCTTCATCATTGGAGCAATCTGCCTGCCACTCTGATCGAAGTTAGAAGACCTCTGATTGCCGGCTGCCCACTCCTTAGCTACATCAGCTGATTACAAAGAAAGTGAGTTTTCTTGCTGTATAAAATACAATAATTTTGTCTACTTAATTATATTTTCTGATAACGTTGGCTTTTGTTTACTAGGCTTCTTACTGGTTATCATGAAAGATAACTAGTTTGCTACTTGATTAAATAAGCAGCGAGCAAACTTGGCTGACAGGGTTAAATTGGTTAGTATAAAGGTTTCATCAGTAAAAACGAACTTTCAAACTGATTAAGTGCATAATTTGAAATATTCTGTTGCTAAAGTCTTGCGGATTCACTACCATAGTGGCTGTCTAAGCCTTGATTAAGATTATTGTATTTTATGATTTGGTGCCTGATATCTTTCGATATTCACCATTACTCAATCAATGGGAAATGCCCGAGGTATATACAAACAGCTAAAAGATATCAAGCAAAAAATGTCAAAAGCTTCTTCATGTTGTAATTTCACTTTACTAATAGTATAACAATGATAAATCAAGATTTATTTATCTACATGGAGTTCCACTAAGCAACAGTAAAGAAAGTACATAACAGCATTTCAATAAGGTGTCTGGCTAGGTAAATATATGCAAAACCCTTTGAGATTCACATCCTTGCCGTTAAACGAAGAATAGACGCCTATCTTCATTTTTTCTTTCTTATTTACTATCTGGCTATACTAATCTATTCTTAAAGAAAATTACAATTTATTTTGCAAATTTGTGATGTCATTTAAAGATTTTACGGTATTTCAATGAAATTGTGAATATATTCAGACACTTTTCGCTTATTGGAATTTTGGTTCATATCGTTTCGATTTAGTTTGTACAATACCTGTTGTAACACAGGTGTGATTCCAAGAAAAAAATTGCTTATTGCACCATAGTTGTTCATTGTGTCGACTAGGAACGCTGTCCCAGGCCAAGCTTGTTTTAACATAAATTAATTTACATCAAAATCTTTATTGCGCCTAAGAAATACGCTACATTTATACATTATTCCTGTTTGAACTTGGCTTTTATTTCACCGTTGGCACGTCGCAGGCTGCAACGGGTTAGAATAGTCCGTTGTGTATAGCAGTGGTTTGTTTTGTCATCTTTGTCCAGTTCACGTTAAATTTAGTTACGTCTAATCAAGTCATGGCCCTAATTTCAGCGTACTCAAGACGTGCAGTGGCCAGAAGGTTTGCGGTCTTACTAAAGGTTCACTTCTCTCAGGAAAAGTATATGCAAATGTGTGTTTAAAAGACGCTGTATAGGTAATGTGAACCAGGCATTGGACCAGTGTATGGCAAGTTGTTTGAAACGTTTTTTTTTTTTTAGAGTAAAAGATTTCAGATTATACAGTACGGCTTGGAATGATTCTTGATCCCGATTATCCGATGTAAGTTCAGTAGTGCAAATTAGTTGTGTACATTGCTGAGACTTTGTTTAAGCAAGAGGATTGAGATTAAGTCAGTATTACCTCGCTTGGTAAGTTTGGAGAGAGTTTGAGTACAGATTGTCCACTGCTATCGTGGTGTCTCCTACATATACAGGGTGTTCCTGGTGTTAATTCACATGACTTGACTTCTGGTGCCCATGTCAATTATCTTTTATTGAGTTTCTATATCAACTTAGGATAAATTATCCATGAACCCATCCCATCTCCGGCGTTCGAGCTGATGAGAACACAACATTTAGGTCTGCACGGGTATAAGGCAATCTTTCCGGGTTTTGCCTGTCACAAATTCAATTTCATTCCATATAATTCTTGTGACATTCTATATTGGTAGTTATCTATTCCCTTTATTTGTTTTTAGT
>VTPC01002563.1:0-29058 GCA_011009095.1 Ignelater luminosus | reverse complement strand
ACATCTTTATGTTGGCTTAAACCTTTTAACAAATCATTTTCATTTAACGATTCATCTAAAAACACAAGTTCTAAGTAAAAAGACTACGGTTCTAACTCAAAAAATTAACAAAGAAACTCACAAAATGAATAAAGAAACATAAGTTAAAAAACCTCATTATTCATCATCTGATGAACTCGAGAAAATCGTTTCACTAGTGGATTGTAAATTTTTATAAAATTGGCGGTATGATTCGGGAATACATTTAAATTGACACAGACAGACGCATCAAACTTTCCAATTTCTTCTTTTCTATTGACAGCGAACTTGAAAAGAGTAAGGAAACGGCATTAGATAAACAGGAAACATTTCTTCTAGTCGAAGTTTTTTTGATAACCATAGACTCGAACTCAGTATCGCTTAGTTTTTCCTTAAAGATAATTCGTGTGGGATTTTCTTTTCTATACTGCAATCGTTTGATTTTTAACCAGTTTACAACTGATCCACTGTCAACTTTGTTTTTATTCTTTATAATAATCAGTATAATTCAGTTCCACTACCCTATAAAATGATTCTTTTGTTTTTACAGTACGTGCTACAGGGTACCGAGATTTTAATGTGAAAATATCTACTTTACTTGTATGTACACTGTCACATTCCATTTCAGAATGTCCAGACCCCATGAATTTTTGGTTGATAACCTCAACTGGAAATAATGAAACTGCTCTTAAAAATCTTGCAGGATTGATGCAGTTTTGATTTTGTCCGGCTGCAGTATCTGAGTAAAATGTAACCTCTTGTATCTCAGAGTTAAGGTCTGTTAAACGCCTCCACAAACAAGTTGCAATTTCCGATGATCCTTTTTTCCCTACACCTTCGTGCCACATATACAAGTAGTTGACCTCTTCGGAATTCGCTAAATTATAAATTTTAAAGATGAAAGTTTTGAGTTTCTGAGAATAACATCATTTTCCTACTTTAAAAGAAGGTGTAATAGAAATCTTCTCCATATCCATAATAAAACAAGCAATACTTTTTTATTTCGTTTTTTTTGTGATTCCTTGATTCTTGTTTTCTCAGCAGACGTAAGTTTTAGATTCTTCTTTCAAAGTAGCATACTTCGTACAAAAGTGACATTGATCTTTCTTTGGATGATGAAATCCATAATTGAATTTGGTTGTGAAGATGTGCCTGTAATAACTGTGTTTCTCAGGCACAACACCTAACTCCTGACGGTACTCCTTATAATCACTATAAAGCCTCGTCTCAGAAAGTTCTGTTGGAACCTACTTTATCTTTACAGTACTTTAACAATAATGTGAAGAAATAACTGGTAAAGACTTTTTGTGATCTCTTTCACTTCATCACTTCTTTTGCAGTGAACTTATCTTAGCAGTCCTAACTGTTTTAACAGTTATCAAGAGTTGCTAAAAAGAATTTCAGACAAACTTGACGTCATGTGTTATTTGAAATTAAATTGTAAACATAGGTATAAATTTTCCGATTAACATTTTCACTGTAACTCTGTTTTAGAAATACGGGAAGCTTGGTTTGATATAAACTTCCATTGCAATTGTTGCGTCTCCAACTGCAGAAAATCTGCTGCGGCTGTTCTCTGGAGAAAAACGGTGTGCATTTATAAAGACACTTACACTTACAATCAATGCATCTTCAATTTTTTCTAATCATTT
Organism: Ignelater luminosus; assembly: GCA_011009095.1. Taxonomy (NCBI): domain Eukaryota; kingdom Metazoa; phylum Arthropoda; class Insecta; order Coleoptera; family Elateridae; genus Ignelater; species Ignelater luminosus. The sequence goes on along the minus strand of VTPC01002563.1, from coordinate 27,388 downwards.
CTTTTCCATGTAGAAGGACTGATTATTGTTTTTCGAGTTAATTGTCCAGAGTTTTCTGTAATATTATAAACATTACGTTTCTCCACTTCCCGATCTTCTTCAGCATTCTTTCTTAAGTTGTTATGTGGATTAGCTGTTGATACTGACATTGAACTAGGGCCTAAATCATTTTAAAATGAATCTGAATCTTCTTCAATTTCGTAATCGAGATTATAAGTTGGGTCTTCAATATCGCTGCAATCTAAATCACTATGGCATCGCCTTTATTGCTAATATCTTCTTGAAAGTTTGATGTGAAAGGCTCATCAATATGCAAACTGCTCTTGGCATCACATTTATCATGTTTTGATTTTAAAAAAAGACGAAAACGGAAAATCAAATTTGATATCACTTTCATCAAACATAGAGAAACTCACTAATCGGTACCGGAGTTAACATAGTATATGTACGTCTTTTCAAAGAAATTTCGATGTTATTATCATTGCTTCAAATGTACCTCTAGAATCTATCACTACAAACAGATTTTACCATCACCACACTGTTTCTACATTGGAAATGAACAAAAAGGATTTAACTGCAGACAGGACAATATAACACAATCGTGTTTCAACCTGAATTTATGTTGATAAAACCTTTTCACTGCCACAGATGCACGATCCCCCAGCAAAAAGTTATTGGCTGTGAAATGTTCTAATTTACAAAGGACTATTCACTTTGAAATTTTTGTGTCTTAGAACTATTCACGTTTTGACTTAAATCTATTAACCACAACATATTTTAGACTTTTCTGAATTTGTTAGAAGTCATAACTCAAAAATGCATAATTTGTGGATCAGAATCTTTCACCATTATAGTGACATTATGATCTATTTGCTTATATACAAACTTATCTAATGTTCGAATGAATTGAGACGGGTAGCTTTAAATGAAGCAATTCTTTTTTTCGAGTGTGAACGCAGTTTAGACATGCTTTACGTTCATGCAAGCCCTCAACTTTAGGTGCCCAAAATTTTTTAAAAATGAAGTTTCGGTACTTTTTATATTTTTAGTATTCTGTATGTACTGGATCTTTTGACTCCTTTTTGTTGAAGGTGCTAAATAGTCTTTGATTTGTCGTACTTACGGTAATACTCTTTTTGTAAAGTATTTCTGCCTTACTCGTTTCGATTTTTCTAAATATAAAAGTACTCGGAAAAGCTAACAAGTCTTTAGTATCATCATTAATAAGTGAAATATGAACCATTTTGGTATACTTAAAGCCACTCAAGTCTTTCTAAGTATAATCAAACCTTCTCTATGCTTTTAATTTTGAGCCATTTGTTTGCTCATTTGCTTAGCGTTCTTGAGCGTACTGTTGTCCCCGTTTAAATTTTTGTTTTCTACATTATTGGGTTAAACTTTTTTACTGGTTCTCCGTGAGTAGGAGTCTTTTTGCTTACCCTACCCATCGCCATCCTTCTAATGAGCCTGCTAGAAGTTTAATTTCTGTTTGCCCTATTGATTTAATCACAAAACCCCGATTTTCCATAACAGTCGTGTTGATCAATAGTTTAACTAAATATGCTTTCTTGCATCACTATCGCTGTTAGTGTGATTAATATTTTCAGATTCTTTAAGATTAAGGATCATTTATTATTAAGGTTTGCTTTTAGTCATTTTAGAATAGCTAGCATTGTGTTTTACTACTTGATTGTGTTGTAGCCTGTAATAGGTCAGCGTAATCAAGTATTACCATAATGTGCTTGCAGTGTTTCTGCATGAATTACTCTCGTTTCCAAATGCAGACTTTGAAATACCTACTTTTAAGAAATAAGTCAACAAAAATGTTGAAGACTTTTCAGTATGAGACCTCAGGCCGCAGAAGGTTTTTGTCTCTCGGTAATTGACGTTTGACGATGTATCTAGTAAAATAAATTTTTTAAAGTTTGTAATTAAAGGTTAATGATAAATAACTTATCATTATTTTAAATTAGAATTAATGTACGGATTACTACGTATAACATAAGTTAATAATTTGAAAGAAGTGTACCAAGTAGATAATTATTTTGTGCTGGAAAGAAAATGAATCTACAGATATTGTAAATACGTTCGTTATATTTTGTAATATCCACTTTAAATGTTAATTGAAACACAGGATCTTCAGATAAAGTAATTGATACAAAGATTGTGTGATAAAGCACGAGCATGACTTCCAATCAACCAACAGACATTTACCTACACCAAAGTAGAAACGGAAAAAATTATTTTTTCAATACCCTACGATCCTTTACTGTTTAACCTTGCGTAACCACAATATTTTCTTTTTAAAAATCTATGAAATATATTTATACATTGTACTATCTCCAATTATACCAATGGTATTAATGAAGCAATTTAAATGTTGAATGGTATCCAGAAATTAAGTTCCCATTATTGTCGTACATGCAATTAGCTCAAAACCAATAAAATAAAATTAAATTCCAATACGACTTACTCGAAACTGTGATGTATACAAGAACGAAGATCTTCAGGCACGTGTCGCTAATAAAGTAGAATATACAGCGCTCCTCGTCTTATCGTAATTGACATCGTGTAGCAATTCGCTTCATAAAAATCTTGATTGCGTTTTAGTTTACTGTGTAGCACATATACTTGTTTTTCGTTCCCCTTTAATGTAGCGAAGTTAAGTTAGTAAACATCAATATGTTTTTAATTACTGAACTATTATTAATTAATTCGAACCCTCCAAACTTTACGGCGTTGCAGGTTTTGCATTTTGAAATTTATTATAATGGTGCTTATTATCTATTCATAACTTGCTAGCGACGTAAACAATTAAAAGTTTCGTCGTTCACTAAAATTGAATTTTATAATTATTGGGAAACGCTTACGGAGTGAGAATTATTAATGCGAAAACATATCTTAGAAGTTTCACGCTGTGCAGGGAAGTGGAAAGATAAAATATAAATGTATTCAAACAGCGGATTCAATTTTGGCGATAGTACTTTTGCATAGTATCGTGTCTTTTACACCATTTCAAATGATATCAGTTTTCCAACACACGAACGTTTCATTTATAAACAGGTTTCTAGTAGATTGGAAACTTAATCAATGTGTTTTCATAGTTGCAGAAGAATGTAAAAGTGGTAGCAAAATCATATGTGACAGGGTTCTAAAATAAGGTTGGCGATCAATGTGGATTCCCTTGAGTGGGATTATCCTGAAATTTCGCGGTGGTTGTATGGAGGCGTGTATCCTTAGGGTGCTGTTCTTTTCCATTCCACATACACTTTTCTTACTGTTGAGAGCAATACCTATCAAGTTTTTTATTAGTATAAGCATTGGCCTTTTTTGGGTGTCTGCATTAAATGAGAGGAATTAAAGAGAAACATTGTGTTGGGAGCAGAACGTATTTAAAATCTACGAGTTTCGCTTTTACGACATCATAAAAATTACTTGTAAGTAGTACATCCAATTAACTACTGTTGCCGCTATAAAAGTCAGTTATCTAAAAAAAAAGAAATTGAATCATTGCGGATGTCACTAAACTGCAGGCCACAAAAAGCGTGCCGGTTCTTATCCTGCTATACTACTAATACTAAGTAAATTGTGTGAATTCTAATGTATGTACAAATAGAATACTTCAAAATTAGGTCGTGTGAATTTGATTTTTCAAAAATACCATTACTAGAACCGAATTGCAGGTAAAGAAGTTGTAAACTGCTGAAAAATAATTAAGAGATTTCTAATGAATTGACTCATTCTGTAGTACTACTCGGACTGATAAGAAACTGAATTATACGGCATTGAAGCTTAGTCAGCTGTATTTAAATAATACCTAGGAAATAGGTATAAGGTGATATTAACAGTGGGGCCTACTAACTATTCAGATTTGCTTGATATAAGCCAAAATGTACTGCTGGGAACGCTCAAAGAAATATGTTTTCATTACGCCAAAGGAGCCTGAATTAAACCAAGAAAGAGAAAAATGCAGTTTTCTCTAGAACGATTGCCCATTTCACTAAAGATAAGTTTAGATGGAACATTTCACAGCCAGATTCACTAAAACAGTTTTACCTTGGACCAGGAGGCTGCAGTTCTCCAGTCACACTAATTCAATTTAGTGCTCTAAATTGGCCACTTTCAGTATGATCTATCAGAAAGTAAATTCTCAATCAGGCAAAATTATTTAGTGAACTAAGAATGCTAAGTGTTCAGTTAGATTTATTCAGGGTGAGTAGGAAGCATATCCTAATTGATATTTTCGGCCATTTTTTCTATTTTTATTGCTTAATAGCTGCACATCATATCGTTGTTTGTGTGTTGATTCAGTTACCAGCGTTGCAATAGGACAGAATATTAATTCTCCAGTAAATCAATCATCTGAGTATTGCTAGCAGGGTTATTGCAGATGTTACAAGATCATAATTCTTAAGATCCCTCTGTGTAAAATTCTTTACGTTATTACAACAGAATTAATGTTGAAAAGAAGAAAGTATATTGTTAGAGATACAAAGCAGTTTCTGTAAAAATGTTTGAACCAACAACGCATTCTATTAAAATTACAATATTCTGGTTGACAAATTTACAAAAAAAATTGTTGCGTTGCTATGCCAAAACGTCAATATCGAGAATGAAGGTTGGTATGGCATTTATTTTTGTTATCACAACCGAATATTTTTGCTTAAAGGCTTATGAGTTTCCATCAACTTCACAAAAAAATTTTTGCCCGATGCTAAACTTGGATTTTTAAATATACACGAACAGCACGAGACAGTCCGACAGTCGTTTACATTCTTCAACCTAATTTAATGAACAAATGGGATGATACAATGTTTCCACTATAAAATTAAGACCACTTTAAATTTTGCCCGTTTGTATCTGCGAGATCAATCTAAACTTAACATTCAAAATTATTAGATCTGGAGAATCGCAGCCCATTGTTTGAGTATGTTTTGCTGACGTTTCATTAGTTATGCAACAAAAAAAACCCAAAAACCTGGTTGCTAGTTTTGATAATCAAGGCACTTTGCCAAGATAACCAAAATAATTTACGGTCGATAAAGGCTTGTTTGCTTTTTAACGATTGCAGTGATTTAGTGCTGCCTATACTTTCAATAAACCTTACACGATTGGTAAAATCACCAAACTAATCGTAGACTTTTTCTAATTTTTTTAGCATCTTCTAACGCCAACAACAAAACAGTCAAACGGATGACATAATTGCTCTACGTTTGAATAATGTTTCCTTGTGTAGGACCAGCAGCCTTACATCGATACATAACGAAATCAGTAGGAACCTAAGAGTATGAGCGATATCAGATGTGTTAACAGATTAACAACCTGTATTAGCAAAGGAAGAACTCTCTGAATACTCTAAACTAGTCTTTCAATGTTTAAAATTGCTTTGCAGAATTAGCTCTTGCAAAAATCTCATCATCATGAAAACACTGTGCCAAAATGGTGCGACGTCCATAAGATACCTCAGAGATAAAAAATTAATATCCACTGCCAAATTTGTAATCTAAATATGAATTAATCTTTAGGATTAATTAAGATGAAAATGCTGCTTTGGCATCACGTTACTAAGTTTTTGTAAGACGATGTTACCGGACACACGCTTTAAAACAGTGTAATAATGTACGTAACAAATAAAAATAGGAAAAAAAAAGAAAAAAAATTATTATTGATTTAGATATCAGTGAATTATTTTATCTAACAAGAGAATAATATACGTAAAATACTAAATTGCGACGTGCATGTAAACTTCATCTACTTTCCGTTCCCACAGAAGAAAAACATTAGCCAGCAGTTAATAATTCGGAATTTTAATATTACGGTGTAAAAATAAACGCTGAAAACGTCAAGTTCGCAGTTGGAAAAAGCTACGTCAGGCTTCATATTTCGACATGCCGAAGTTCCCGTGTGAAGCCTTCAGGACTGACTTCGCAAATGGAGTCAACAAGGAAAGATTCTGACATTGTCTAAGACAGTTCTTTCGGAGTCTTCGCGAGTTTAACAACTTTTGGAAATTTTCATTAGTTTAGTGATGTTAGTTAATTTAAAATTAATTTAAAGTTCGAAACGTCAACAATAACGAATAACGTGTGTTAAGAAACCAATTTGGATTTTTCCAGACAGGTCAGATTCTTCCCTTATTATTATTGTCTTCTTGTTTTTTTTTGTTCATATAAATGTGGTCATAACAGGAGAGAACTGTAGTTATAATAATTATTTAAAACTTGTAACATTACTTTTATGTTTGGTTTATTTCCTATTTTGTAATTAAATTCTTTGTAAAAATAACGAAAGAAGAATTGGAAATTGTATATATGTGTGTGCCTGGAGTTAGAAATAGATACGATAACTGTTTTACTTTGAGTGTTTTATTTGTTTATGGTAGTGGACGCCTAGAGTAACATCCTTTCTTGAGGACGCTACCGATGACCGGAAGGATCGTTACAACTGGTGGCAGCGGTGTTCGAAGTATTCTAGGTTTCAGCCAGGTGTAGCTAGTAGATGCTAATTTTTAATTCTTTCTTTTTCGTTTGAAGTTTATTTAATTAATTGGCTTAATTATTTAATTAGATGTGGGTTCGGAACTGAATCGAGTTTGAAACTTAGCGTACTAGTTCATTTGTGAACCGTATTGGGTTCCTTTACATTAATCTAACTAGCAATTATAATTAAGCGTTTAGGTAGATAAGTGTTTGAAATTTCTTTTTGTTATGTTTTTGCTTTCTTCGTTTAGTTGATTAGTTTTAACGAAACTCTTTGTTATTCGTCTCTCCAATAAGAATTTTTAGATATCTTACCCTAGGACGTTCATTAGAAAAACTTTGTGTTAATTTTCCTTGTTTGAATGTGGACTTTTGCAATTGGTTAATCAAGTCCCGGTTGTCTGTCGAATCCTTGCTTGCTCGCCAAACATGCATTCAAGCATCAGTGACTAGAGAACTCTTTTATGCTAATACAAGATAGAATGCTTCGTAGTGACAGATTTTCTTTGAAGTTTTTTTTGTAATGTTATTTTAAAATTTGCACTAAATCCGCCCCTGTCTTTTAATTTCGTTCAGGTATTTGTTTTCCTGGCGCGTAATATTTAAATTATTTCATTCTATAGACGAATGTTTGTTACAATGTTATTTTAAAGAATTGATAACTTTGTGGTCTCGACTTCTGGACTCCGGTAGACGTGCCTTTTGCTATTTTCCAATATCAAATGCCTGAAATCTTAGTTGCAAAAATTGGAGTTACACAGTCTCAATTGAGCCAGGTTTAAGCTGGTAAATCTACGATGGGAATTTTCCATTGTCTCATAAGAATAAATACATTTTAATCTGTTAGGGCGTGCATCTGACTTTCGAACCCCACTCCAGTAAGTACACATTGCGCCACAGGAGACGCAGAGAGAATAGGCATTAGGTTGATAGCTGCGTACTCGAACCAACGTACGGGTTAATTTTCGGCGTCACCCCTACAAATCCGAACTGGTTGCAAACCGAATTTAATTGAAGCGATTCTCTTAGTAAAAGAGAGATCGGACTCGAGAAATTCTATTTCGTCGGGTCTTTGTCGTGATATTCACAGAGGAAAGCCGGTTTGTTCACCGAAAAGCGGTGCTTAGAAAGCTTTGTTATGGTGGGAAGCGTTTTTGCTTCAATTATAGTTACGCTGGTATTTCCCAGGAAATAAAATTGTAGAGGGTAGAAACGCAATAATTTTGGTCCCGTTGGTGCAAAGTTAAAGGGTCTGTCGAGAACAGAAACTGCCCGCCTCGTAAAGACTTGAATTGTGTGTGTGTTTTACATCTTGGAAGCTCCGTGATCCGAATGGACTAAGTAAACTTAAAGAGCGTTTGAAACTCAAAGTGGTTTTAGTTATTTTTAAAGTTTGTGTATAAACACTTGGATTTTGTTCTTGCGCTTTTTGGTTATTGTTAACAACAGTGATTGTTTGTTGAAACCTAAGTTCCCTTGAACATTGGTGGGACGTGAATGAGCTGCTGTCAATGGGAATCAGACCTGCACATATCACCTGGAAGAAACATTGCCGTTATAGTAAGAAAGACCTGTTTTGTTTTGCTATTTGAGTTTTAATGATTGTTTGATTTGATAAAAGACTAGGAGAACGTGGAATTTGTGAAATATTCCATACGAAAACCTTGCTTAGGCAAGATTAGTTTCGTATCTTCTCATTGAATTATAATATTTACGAGTAATATTTTTAACTAATTTGTAACAGCAACGTTCCCAGGTAATTTTAGCTGGTGTTGGTTAAATTATTGCAACATAAATAATAACTTTTGACTACTGTTTTTCTTTGTTATTAGATATAAAGTTTATTTGTTGCTATTTCAAAATTTTCTTTTTGTTTATTGTAATAACTTGTTTTTTTTACTTTTATTTTCTTATTTGTGTATCAACTTTGTTCTCCAGTGAAGAAATTAATTCATACCCTTTATTGATATTCTTTTGTAGTGTTATTTTGTTATTTTTATATTCTTGATTGTGTGTGTTTAATCCATTTTTATTATTGTTTTAATAAATGTAAGAAAGGTCGATTAAATACAGTTTATTTTCTTTGTAAGCGGATCTCTGGTCCAGACAAGCAGCGTTAATTTCGTTACTTTGTTCGTTTGGCTATTAAGAAGCACGGTGGTGCTTAGTCTAAATTTCAATTAAAGGTCAGATACCTTTGTTCAAGAGAGAAGTTAATATTAAACTGGTATTTCTTTCTTGGATTTTTTTTTTTGAAAAAGAAGGAAGTCTTCAGAGGACTTCCTTGTAAAAATTAATTAAGACAAATCACGTGTTTATACAGTTTTTTGTTCGTGTTGAGTCTCAATTGTGAAACGCTAAAGCGAGTTTTAATAAAGCTTCCACGAGGTAAGTTACACACAGGGTGAGGTTTCGCAAGAAGCCTATATACCGGGTGTCGGATTCACGAGTAGTCGCGTGACCGACCATCAGAACCCTTCGATCTACGACTGCTGGCGCCCTCTTTTGTGAACATCTATTAGTTTAATGAGAGTTTTGGAAATCGGGGGGCTTCTCTTTGTGTGAGATTAGGTAAGTTCATTTGAGAATCAACCCCATTTGCGGCATGAGCTACGGGATTTAACATCTACCATTGGTCTGGACGGGACTTGTGCATACTTTTGAGCATCTTCCCGATACAAATTTACTACTACACTTGGGAATACTATTCTATTGGTGACCTGCTGGGTGGCCTCATCGCGTGAATGGCCATCTATCATTTGTTGTAATTGGGTTTGATGTACATAACCATTCTGTGAATTTATCCACTAAACTATTACATTCAGTTGGCACCAAAATGGTTTTGGGACTGTACATGTCCAGGTGATCCGATCTTCCTCATCAGCATCAGTTCTTGTTATGTTATCGCCATCAAATTCTTCCTGTATTTTTGTTTCTTAAAACGTCTTTTATAAACACTGATATAATTGCATTTCTTTTGGTTATCAACGGAAATTATAATTTAGTTAAAAGGTTCAATTTTTTTATTTTATTACATACTTATTTTGTTAAATAATTAAGGCTTAGGAAGACGTTAGTCTTAAGATGGTATGGTATTCATCAATGAAAAGTAACCATGTGGTTCACGGACAAAGTTTTTTATACTTCATGAGCTGCGGTTCTTAAGCTTTTTTGATTTTCATATCTAAAATTTTTGCTCTGTGTTACAAAATGTCATAGTTGTTGCTTAACTATTTTTTTCATAAAACTAACCAGCTTAAGACCAAATAGGGTCTTAGTTTAAATGTGAGTTACTGTAACGCAAAGTTGCGTTAATTTGAAACACACTGTCTTTTTCACAGATTCCGACAGCAGTCAAACTTGTGAACGTGATAGATTTTGCTAAAACGGCTTTGATTTAGTATCATTTTGTGAAAGTTTTTATTTCCTAGCCTTAAAAACCAATTGTTATCTGCTTGCAATCAGAAATCGTAATGGTTGATAAAATCAATAAACTAATTAATGATGTAAGTTTTGATCTTCATACTGGAATCTGCCAGATACAACGAATATTCTCTCAGTTATTCTCAAAGTTTTCTAAGCCCTACTATGTGCAAGATATAGTCTATTCTAGTAGTTGTATTTGTGTTACAACAGTGGAAATGACATTATAAGCTAAGCAGATCATAATGCTCACGCCACTTTGCACAAAACACAGGATGTCTAGCTTTGCAACCCGACAGGAATGAAATCTTTGGAGCCAGAAAAGCAAGCACAAAAAAGAGTGACTACCTTAAATGCAGTGAAAAGTGCCTAAATACAAGATAATAATTAAAAACTGAGTTTATTAATTTTCTTCCGTTTAGGGTCCAATTTAATTGTGAGAAAATGTCACTGGTTTTTTACCTCCTTATAAACTACCATGAAAAATTTCCTTCGTAATGGTTAGTTTCAATGTTTAGCAAATATGTCCGCCAAATCTCAAATTTTCAGCTCTTTTAGTTTAGGTCTCATGTCGATTTTGAGGAAATCACACTTTGCCATTTTCAATCTTCCTTTTAGGAGTAAGTTGGCTGAACTTCTCCTTTAGTTTTCTCCCTCTTAGGAGTAAATTATGTAGGAGAAACTATCTTTCTAGGGGTTAGTTTTACTGTTCAAGAAATTTCATGTTTACGTCCTTTTAGAAGCGAGTTCAGGAAAACTATCTAGGTAATTCAAGGATTGTCATTGTCCAATTTTAGATTTCACCTTTTTCAGTTTGAGTTACACGTTAAATAGCGATTCAGTCAGCATATTTACATGACATAAAAAAAATGCCTTTTGTCCCTTATGGGCGATTTAAAAGGCATTCCATTCTTAGTGGTTGGTTTCGATATCGAAGAAATACTGCCAAACTTGAGCTCCAGGCTGATTATGAGACAGAGTACTCACATTTATCTAAATGTAGGTAGAATACCTTGCGCACCTTTTAAGATTTCTTATAAATTTAACTTTGATGTTGCTGATATGGTATTTCTACTTGGCCTGAGCGAAAAGGAAAGCAATTGTTACATGGACAATATCAAGAATTTTAGAAGTATTCGCATGGTGTTCATCAGAATGTTTAACTCACGACATTCGACAATGAAGAAAGATATAAAGCTGAGACAGTTAACTAAAGCGTTAGCATGGTAAACAAAAAAAAACAGATTTGGGTCTGTCCAACTTTCAATGTATATTTCGCTTTTAATGCTTCGCGACTTTATTAACAAATTTTTTTTAGGTTGATTAAGTTTCTACGTTTTCCGTAATTGGAAGAAACACATAATGCCAGGCTCAATTCTATCTTGAAAGATTTTACAGTTAATGTTGATGGCTAGACTATTATGCATGGAAAATATTTTGCACGATTCTGGTCTAGCTCGTCGGTTAGGTTTCCAGTTTTAAGGAAATAACAACTTTACGGGGCTTGTTTGGGACGCTTCAATGTTATTTAAATCAAATTGATCCACTCTTGTATAAATTGTAATTTCTAATTAGTCGCGGCCGGATCAATCAGTAGGCAAACTAGGCAATTGCTTGTGGGAGCATAGACCTAAAAGGGCGCGAAGATCCACGGGAGCAAAAAACCCGCGAAGGCAGAAAGACTCACAAGAGCGCGAAGGCCGTGAAGAATTCGTAAATCTGATATCCAAAAATAACTTACATATTTATGCATGCACTTATCGCTACGTTATTCATTTGTTTTTCACAAAAAACGTCAACAACCTTGTCATCTTGGTTCTTTTATTGTTATACATCGGGACCCTTTATTGTATATAAGACAGATAAGACCCGCTGCAATCTGGAAGTTTGATATTTGCTAATGAGTAGTTGGAACGTGTTATGTAAAGATGAAACAAGTCAAAACTAAAAAAGTATAATGTTATACTTTGATTTTTTTATTTCTTTGCTATTCGAATGAATTGTAACGTCGTCGTTATGCTATCGTGCTATAGTCACGTGCGTTGAATTTCCAAAAGCTTTAAAATGAAGACAAAATCAAGCGGTGCAAAAAGAAGAAAATTAGAAAAAAGCTGAGAAGTGTTGATAACATAACACTTACTCGCCATAAATGAAAAACTGTTTTCACTCTGTTTGTTTTTATTGGGATATGGCAATGAGGGCGCCTAATCTTTGCGTAGGGGCCTAGGCATTGATAATCCGATCCAGCATTTATAATATGTTATTACCCACGTTTCAAATATAATTTAGAATTTATTCTGTTACCATTTTAACAAATTTTATGAAAACCTTAGAAATATTGAGTTAACATTACCTGATCCAATGAAAAACCCAGAATTGTATACTTTGAAATGGCACTTACCTGAAACAAACAAACAAAACATTAATACGTGACGGAAAACATTTTGATTCTATTTTGAATTCAAATGAAAAATAACCTCTGAGAGTTTTCTAATCAAAATCAATTTGTATTGTTTAAATCTTCATTAAGTAACCAATGTGAATTGTAAAAAATCTCAAGTCTGAACAAAATATTGATCATTCCTTCACTACCTCCGCACTCAGTTGAAAATATAGCAAAGAAACTAATCTGCTAAATAAAATTGTTTTGAGATAATGATTGCGTTTCCAGCTCAGACGACAAAATGGGAAAAATGGGAAAAATGGCAAAATCGTGACGTCTGGAGTCTAGGAATAAAAATTTAGTCTCTGAACTTCCGTTGCATTTTAATATGTAACACATTGTCTCAGATTGCTAACTATTCTTGTCTTGTTAAATTACTGTGAACATACCAGATTACTAGCAACTCAGTGTTCCAAAGAAAGAAGGCTAGGATCCTACTCAACTGAGTAAATATCTCAAGTTTTGCTTTAAAAATGGAATATTAAAAAAATATAACCTCCAACAAGAAATGCGCTTGCATCTCAAAACCTCTAATACCTTAAGAACACAAGAAGTTATTCTTTTCGCCCCAATTGTTCTAAAACCCATTAAGTCGAGAGTTTTAAATCCACATCTTGATAAATCTAAAATCATTTAGAACCTAAAAAATTCTATTACGAAAAAATAAAAACTGATGTGAAAAAGAATTTTCAAATATTTGCTTGTAATAAAATCTACAAATGTGTAAAAAGAACTTAACAGAACAACAGAAGGCTTTATGTAGCAAATTGTCATATTTCAAAAGAGCACAGAAATAAGGAAATGTAAAAATTTCTTTACATCATTTTTTGCTTTGAAACATTTTTCTATCTAGATATTTATATCAAGTACGCATCTGTAAATTGTTAAAATATATTGGAAGTTTGAAATTTTATAGCAAAAAGATGTATTCTATTGTTCAAAAGCACTTTCCATAAATGTATCAATTTTGTAAACTTTTGCTTTTTTCTCTTTTTGTTACAATATAAGAATTCTACATAAAATTTTATATAACCGCAAACAACGTCAGCCAAACAATTCTTTCGGCAAAAGAATGTGTTTGTAAACAAAGAAAAAAACCAAAAGTTCGTTACGTGCTAGCAAATGTATACTTTATGCTTAATAAAAATATCGATGTGAAAAGATAATCAGCATATTACTTCCACAGTATAGTTTTTCTAGAGTTGAACATAAAAGCAAATTTTCTTATCTAACTTCAAAAGAAAAGTGAATACTTTGCGTGCTCTTTCAAAGAATAAACAAGACTTTGAAATGCACGTTATATTTATTTCAACACCTTTCGCAGATAACACCTATTCAACATTTTATTTTTTGATGTGAAACATTTGTTCAATATTTATTTGTAACAAACATTTTTATATTGAGATATTGTCAGTCTGCATTCAGACAAAAGAAATTGCAAAAATATATACGTGTGTTACACATGTTTGTGAATTTGCATAAAATATTATTCCTCTAGAAAACTGAAAAAAAATGAGCTTTCAGTAGACCGAATCTAGATAATTCTTAAAATTGAGAATATACAATAAAAAATACTTTACGTTAAGTTGAGGTTTTTAAGATTGCATATCGTCTTGAAAATTCCAAGCTTGTGGCAGAATGTGTAAAATAATACATCAGCTCCTTGCAGACACAGCAAATATTTGTACAGCGTGTATCCTTCCCTTTTATTTTTCTTTTCTAACTTTATTAAGTATTTTATTCAATCAAAATAAATTATTAGTTTTGTTTCAGTCGCTCTTACTTTATTTAAATGTTCTTGCAAGTCTTAAAATCCTTTAAATGCATATATAATTAAGAAATATGACTGGAGTTAAAGGGTAATTTAAATTAAAATTGCCACCCCTGCGAAGCACAATTTATATTGTCCTGTTTATAGTGTATTTTATTAGGCATAAAATAAATTACGAGAAAATTATTTATGGGAATATTCAAACAATAGATAAACAATGCGCTCCTGAATAATTACCAAGACAAACGGTTAATTTATGTTTTACTGAATTACAATAAGCTTACCTTTGTTGCTTAGAAAGAAAAAGCAAAATTAATAATGATGAATTAGAAATTGTTGGTGGTAGATGTATGTAAAGAGAGTCTCGAGAAAACACATGCATGAAATACGCGCACGTCGACTAAACAAGCTGAAATGAGTTTACATACCGACGCCTGGATGAAGACTGAGTTTAGTAATGCGTCGCGACGGAGCACGTGTAAAATCGCCATGCGCATTAAAACCTTCTGTTTATCGTCTTGGCATTATTATTTAATATGTACATTACCTAGCACATTAGATAGTAGCTGTTGTGCGTGTAATAGCGGCTTGTGCAATGAATGTTGACGGTTTGTAATGAAATTTAACAAGACGTTTACATACTTTACTGCTTTTTCTTTTCACTTTGGAAATTAATTACATTTTTTAAATTCCTCTGGATGAATACTATTCATATGTTATAACAAACTTGTCACGAATACAATCTTCATGGAGAAATATCTGCATATTTATAAGTACATATGTAGGTATATAATTTAATTTTAACTTGTACATTCTCATTTTAAAATTTCCATTAGAATTCTTAATTTTCCATTCTAGTTTGTCGAGTCTTTCAACTTCTATAAATGTTTCATTTTTATTTGAAATTTTTTTTAGAGAAAAGTAGGACTTGATTCTTCAGACAAGTTTTTTCTTTCTCTGTTTTGTACTTATTTTATATATAAATAAAATTTTTTGTTTTAGTAACAGGCAGCTTATTATTATTAATTTTCATTTCTCTGTTTTGTACTTATTTTATATATAAATAAAATTGTTTTAGTAACAGGCAGCTTAAACCTATGTACCTATTTATTTTACATTATCACCTTAGTTTCCATCAAAACATCGAACGCTGTGTTAACTTCTCTATTTGTAAAAGAGTATAGACCTGATGCTTCATATAATATGTTTATCTGATTCCCTAGCCTTTAGTCAGAGGTTTATCCTGTGGAGCCGAAAGTTGTCAGTAAGTAACAAACTACAACAAAAAGCAGAACATGTAGGGTAAAAGCACCAATACTCTGCCACATAAACAATACTTGAAGTTCAATCTTGTTTAAATTTAAAACGAAATAATATTTATCAATGAAACTTTCTGTATAGTTATGCATATTTAAATGATATACATCCTCAATAGTCAAAAATCATAAAACGTTTAGTTTTATATTAGAAAAACAATAATTCATCAAAACCGAAACTTTGTCCCCATAAGCCGCCGCTCTTTACTAGAAATCCGCCGTCAAAGTCCTAGTAGCCGTCCTTTAAAGAAACAAAACTATAAACATCGTATAAACGTGAGAAATGATTATTTCTCAAATGATTACATACGAGTTCTTGGAAGCTTTATTCGAATCACATGTTTGGCAAATTAAATCTTTTTTAGCGATATCTTCCTTACTCGCCGTAAGCATGAAATATTTTAACAATTTTATGCCTATCTTGCGTTTGCTCATTAACGATTTATTGAAACAAAAAGAATTTATTAAAACAAATGCATGCAAACACAAAATAAGTAATAATTAATAAACAAATGAATTTAATTCCTACTTTCTACATCATACTCTTTAAAGGTTAATTTTTCACTTGAGTTGGTTGTTTGGACATGTTGACTTCTTAAAATTAGATTTTATTTTGAAGAAAATAATAACCATCAAATAAATGATGGAAAGATTAATAAATGTGGGTGCTAATCAACAAAATTAAACTAAAAAGTCGAGCAACAATAATATAAAATCTCAGTATTGTGGAATACCTAGTGCACGACAGTGGGAGGCGGCGAGCGGGTGACTAGACGAATCTGTGAATTATTTTCGACATTTGTTTAATTAAAATTCAGGATGTTTTGTATTAAATATTAAGAAGGACCATTGCTTTAATTTACCAAACAAAAATTTTTACGAACATGTCCACAAAAATGCGCAAACCTTGCCTAGAATGCAACCGTTTCTCGTTAATAAAAATGCACTCAATGGCAGTCGTAGTAAACACAATCACGTACTGGCAGTAAATAAAAGCTAATAATTAACATATAACTTTTATTTACCGGAATGAATGTAACATAATACTTAGAACGAAGGATGGTAGATAACACAGAGCTAAAAATCTTCGTTATTTATGGTGCGATAATTTATTTATAAAACAATAATTGATTCGTCGGTGGACTGCTGGAACCGGACGTAATTAGTTGCGTTTACCCTAGGTATATAACGGAAAGACATCTATAGAGTACTTAACAAATAGCACGTTATGCTTTGCTTAAACTTTTTTAAATCAATATATCCGATAGAATAGGGTTGCAAAGCTTTTTCGAAATAATAATGAGTATGATGAGGTATAGTAAGCATATAATTATACCAAGTATTTGCAGAGTGTAGTTGTCTTCCAGGTAGCAATTAGGAAACAAAAGATTGTAGAAGGTCCTTTGACGAAAGTAAAGAATGTGTTCGAGATTTTTTGTGAAACAAACTCACAGCGCGACATAATTGTGAATAAAACAAAACCAATTCGTACCATACTGTAAACGAAAAGCTTTCTGAAGTACAAAAATTTATCGTAAATCCACGATGATTCCTAGATTGTTAGCTGCAAATCTACAAGTGGAATTTGTTGAATATTATTAATACGTTAATTATGGTCATTTTTAACATTAGAATGTGATTTCAGTTTCCAAAAAGTAATAAATTGTTATTGCTATATAGCATGAGATTATGTTCAAATAAAGGTTGTGTGATCTTATGTGGAGATCATCATCGAGGTCTTTATAAATCTAGACTCTTTCTGAGAAAGCAAAACCTTTAGAAATAATGTTACAACGTTATGTTAACAACAAAAGACGCGTAAAACTGAGCCTTGAAGTACATCAGATGTAGTAGAATATGAACTGTAAAATTAATTATTATCCTTTACCGTTAAGCTTCTGTGTCTTTTATTTAGTAGAATCGGTTCCGGTCAAATCAAGTTTTTAACGACTGTACAACCAACCGAACTTAAGAGTGGCAACAAGCTATATGAACAAACACTTTTTGTCATATAAGCGGTAGGTATATTGCACTGCTGGTAGGCTTTCGAAAGAGAATGGAGCTGAGTTATTAATCCTCTGCTAAATCTTACTTGCAAAAACTCTTTATCATAATATTTAGGATTTTGTACCTAACATGGTTTTTTTCTACTACTGTTTCGTACAAACTTGCTTCCAATGTCAAATGATTACGGAATTGCCATAGATGGTCTTAAAAGTAAAGACACATTTCTTAACTTTTAGAAACCTTTTCTTGACGCTCACTAAAAACATCTTCTGTTTACAGCTCCGTCTTCCTCGTTGCTGCTAACACATCACAGCCTTTTCCGGATCGTGTTTTTCATACGTCCCAGTTACCATATGTTACTAATCTTCAGGAATTAATTGTTATCCTTGAGAGATTTTTTTGTTTTATTCCATTATAGAAACTTGAACATGAAAAACCCAAATTGCATTGTGGCCAAGTATGTAATGCTCCTTTTTTATCAGCTTTTTATATATTTAAATGGTTTCTGATCATGGTGATTGTTGGCAACAGCTCAATCGTCTTGATACCACATTTTTTGCCTGATGAAGAGTTAAGAAAAATTTTGTTTAGTACGAGGGTTGCTATTTATATTTCTGGCCTTGGCAACACTGACTGTTTCCAGGCGTCAGCTGACATTTCCGGTGTAAACTTTACATTGTTGAACATAACCTCAACCACAGCATTTTGTCATTTGAGTGCGATTAGTGTTGTTTGCAGTTAATTGAAAAGTGCATTCCCTAGTAAAAAATGGAACTGACCCGTGAACACTTTCGCGCAATTATTTTTCATAACTTTCGACGTGGATCATCACGACAAGAGTGCACCAATGAACTTAATACATTATATAGCGATGAAGCTCCATCCTACAGCACTGTAAAAAACTGGTATAATGAATTCAAACGTGGCCGATATTCACTCCAGGACGAAATCCGTGAAGGCCGTCCAAAATCTGTCGTTGTGTCTGAAAACATCGATGCTGTGCGTGAACTGATTAAACAAGATCGTCATGTGACATACCGTGAGATTGAGGCATTAGTATTACTAGCATCAACAAGATATTACATGATCATTTGGCCGTAAAAAAATTTGTTCCCGTTGGATTCTGCATAACCATGCTCAAAAGAAGGCTCGCGTCGACTGGTGCATTGAAATGTTGAAAAGATTTGCGAAAGGTGCATCAAAGGCTGTGTATAACATCTGCACAAGTGACGAATCATGGATCTACGCATATGACCCCGAAACAAAACAGCAATCAGCTGTGTGGGTCTTTCAAGACGAGCCAAATCCAACAAAAGTTGTTCGCGGAAGAAGCACATCGAAGCAAATGGTTGCCTGTTTCTTTGGCATTACCGGTCATGTGGCAACAGTGGCGTTAGAGCAACGTAAGACGGTCAACTCTGAATGGTACACAATCATTTGTTTGCCAGAAGTCATTGGAGAAATTCGGAAAACTTCAAAGAAGAAGCGAATTATTCTTCATCATGACAATGCAAGCTCTCACACCGCTGCTCAAACAATTGAATATTTAACCAGCCAGAAGGTCGAGTTGATGGGCTATCCACCATACAGCCCTGATTTGGCACCCAATGACTTCTTTTTATTCCCGTACATCAAAAACAAACTGCGTGGTCAACGATTTTCAACACCAGAAGAAGCCGTTTTTTGTTTCAAAACGCATATTTTGGAGCTGCCTCAAACAGAGTGGAAAAAGTGCTTCGAAAATTGGTTCAAACGCATGGAAAAGTGTATCAATCTTAATGGAGAATATTTTGAAAAACAATAAAACTAGTTTCGATCATAAATACTTGTTTTTTCATTGTTAGGCCAGAAATATAAATAGCAACCCTCGTAGTAAAAGCTTTCTAAAACCTTTAAATATATTTTTTAATTAAAACAAGGATCTCTCAACTGGACTAGTTGCGACACATTGGGCGGATTTTTATCTCTTCTGACATATTTTACATTCAACTCCTCAAGTCTCTTTACTGTTATTTTGACGTAATGGGAGCTCACGCCGTCAGGCCAAAACCTGTACCTACCAGATGCGTAATTTTCTTTCAAAAATGGTTTCAGTCAACGTCCTATATATTTACGTGAATATACTTCATCATTATAACACAATTTGTTTTAAAGGAATAAGGCTTTGAATTGCCTTTTTGGGAAACAGCAATCCATACACACAAATTCTTCTCAGATCGTTTTCCCAGCTTACCATAGACTTAACTGCAGGTGGCGCGCTGTCCTTTGTTTCAGACGAATTTCGATGTTGATTTACCATTTTCGAAAAAAAATGAGACTCATCTAGCACGACGTATTTCTTTGCACTAGATTTAAAATGACTGAAAGGTTTTCAAACAGTTCATTTGACGATCCTGTTGTGCAGGTGTAGGTTTTGGTGCATCAGTTTTAGGAAAACGGTTTACACCGTTTTTTTAAGACTTTAGAAACTGTCTTATCAGGCACATTTACTTTCTGATTGGCAATTTGAACCACTGTAGCATCATTCCTTATCGACAATTTCAAAATGTCCTTGATTTTTCGGTTTCTTAAGTTCTTCTTCGTTTTCTCAATACCTGCCTTCCTCTCTAGGATAAATGTTCTATTTCTCTTATTATTCCATAGTTTATAAATTGTTCTTTTACCTATTTCGCAAAATCTCTAACATTCTGCAGCATGCAGTTATCTCAAGCTCCTTTTCATATAATTTTAAAACAAGTTTTTGTTTTTCCACCTCTGATAACTTTGACATCGTACAAACATCTTTACATATACACAGAAACCACGGAAAATCGAATTGTAACTACTTAAGTTTGGCATTCTACAATAATAATTGAGAGTAAGGCTGCTTTGGTATTTTTTCTCAGAAATAAGTAAGACAAAATAAATTTCAATTTTAAGTTCGACTACCTTGTTTGTTCAAGTACAACTAATTCGTTATTTTTATTTGTAACATGCTGTCAATCTATTTTGTGGTAGACTTCCTTTCCATGCGATTTTACCTAATGCTAACCATGACGTATTCAAACAACAACACTCAACTTTGTTTTATTTTATGTTTTCTGTTTACCACACGAAATTCGTCCTTGGAATTTAAAACCTCTAAACTTTTACATGAAATGTCCCACTAATAAATAAAAGTGAAACCAATCGACATATTTTTCTGGCAACCTACTACGCTACAGTTAACAAGTGCCTTAGTTGTTATATCATTTATAAAATTACTTGACTGATCAAAAACCGTACATGATTTAGGCAGTTCTTTTAGTACTTTAGAGAATCCCTTCTTTTGGGCATTGGCCAGCTGAATTACATGAAGTTTAAACGGCCGGTCGTAAGATATATAGGTAGATACGATTGTTACTTGATATATTGCAACTCAAAAAGCTTTATTATAACGTTATCGGATACAGTTAATACTGATTCTCCAACTGAAGCGGTATTGGCTCTGATAGACTGAGTGTGAGTAATATCTAATAATGTATTAATCAGTTTTATATACCCTGCAAGTCATACTGAACTAGTCGGCAATAACAATGCCAATAATTGTGTACATAATATGGTAGCCAACAACGATAGCTTGAAAGAATTCCAATCCAGAAAGACATTAAGGTTATTGTACACCATCTGTAAGTCCTCCCTAAATTGGCACGCTGCCGCCATCGGTTTCGGTTGATCCAGTTGGTGTCGCACTATAGCGCTGTTCTTTTTTTAATCCTCTTAAAGTGGCGACGGGTGCAGCCGCTTACGGCAATCATTGATCACTGATCAGGTCTCCCTTGGTTTGAAAACACCCTCTATTGGCCTTTTCAAAAATCTAATTCAAACACCTGTTGGGTTACATACTCCAACGAATCACCTGTGATGGTCCAAGGTCGGGTTTCTCCCTTCAGCAAATTTTATAGCCAGGCTTTGCCTTCCATCAGAGAGATAAATACTTCGCCCTCTGTTGAACTTTTTAAAAATGCTTAGATACGGACACAGTTTGGTTTACGCTCTTCTACGGGTCATCTGTACTGGTTTATATTCATAATTCGCCTTCCACTTAAAAGAACCAAATTATAAAGATATGTCGGGCTAAGTCTTCTCATAAGTCCTGTACTGCGGCCTAACCTAACCTTAACAGCGCCAAGCAGAAACATAGACTGAGTTACACAATACCTTACCAAGGCATGACTAAATCATTCTTCTTTGTAAATTGTATCTTTATGTACAAAATGTTCTATTTCACCAATGGACGCTTAACATTAAAAAAACTTTTAAGTATTTCCCTTGGAAACAAACAAGTACAATTGTTACATCATCAATGTAGACAACGGTAGGTATAGTCTATCATTTACTCTAACTTAAGCTAAAAACTCATCCCAATTAGTAATTTTATTAATAGTCATACATAGCTTTTTGCCGATTTTATATTTCCACAATAAGATTCCGTCGTCGAGTGCCGGAAAGGGAAAAAGTAGGTAGCGATTATCCACTCGGTTGAACGCCACCACTTGAAATTCGTCACCGGAGAGCTGTTCGCTGCAGTCCTCCTGCCGCCACCCTGCGTTATTGGTCAGGACGCAGGCCCGGCAGTGCTCTAACCTTTGTTTTTCTTAGCCTCGCCAAATCTTACCCATCCACTTCACGGTCGATACCTGAGCCTGAGGCTACTCAGGTCCAACCACTCCACCGCTGCTGAAATTCCTCTTCTGTCCGTTACTGCATGGGTAACCCCTTACTTTCCAATCTCGTCCCTCATCCCTTCACTCACCCTCCCGAAGCACGATTTGCGGGGGGTTGTGGCTTTGAAAAGAACAGTTTTATCCCAACCTCCCAAACAACGAAAATCCTACATCCATCCTAAAGTACTCATCTGTCTATGACTCCATAATCCCAGCCCTCGTTCACCACCTCCATCATTGGCTTTTGCTACCTACTTGCTATTAACTCAGACAGAATCACCACCGTGCACCGCCGCCAGTTTAATCAACAATAGCACCAACATCTGTAACATCAACATCGGCAACTCACCAAATTACCGAAACATCGAAAAAACCTTTCAGGACTACCCAGACGTAACTTTGCCCTGCAACTACCAGCTAGACCAGAAGATCAACATTCATTCGTTACTCTAATGCCGTCATCACCACCTTCTCGGCGAGAGTTGTGTTCAGTAGCCACTAATACCACTTCAAGGGCTTGAGAATAGCCGATAACTTCTAAAGCCGCTACGCCCTTGGGCGTAGCAGTGTCGATGATTTGGTTGACTGATTTACACAATAAATAGATTTCATTTTTAGATGCTATATAATCTAAACTGCACAATAATCTTTTACACTGTTTACAATAATTTTTATATATTTTAGGTAATTTTAGATGTTCAATGTTCACTAATTCTTTGTGTTGTCTACCTATAATTGTCACATATACAAGGATTCTAATAATTATGTTTTTACACTTTATATTGCAATTCTGATGAAGGTGAAAATTCAAATCACAGAAATGTCTGCAATTGAAAGAAAACAGTGGCGAATAATAAACTGCTCAAACTGCTCAGTATTGTTTCATTTTCGTCTTAATAAGTACATTGGACACGAACAAAAACGTGCTGTAATAATTACTTACATAACAAGAATGTAAAGTGAAGCTTTTTGAACGAGTAGCAAGTTTATGGCATTGGCGACAGTGAATGCTATAAATCCTTATGGGTTCAAAATATTATATACAACAGCTTTTGAACGTAGAAATAATAAAAAAGAACTATTAACGATAGATTAAGAAATGAAATTTCCAAGATCATAAGTGCGTATCATTAATTCATTATAACATCGATACGTCAAATTTATTGCAAATGTTTATAATTGTCAACTTTTTACAATGACAACAAGTTGTAAAGTGCTAACTTTACAGGAGGTCCTGCAAAATAGTTATTTATATAACAAGAGTGTAAGGTGAGGAAGTTTATGGTACTAGCGGCAGCGAGTACCATAAACCATAAAACTGCCCATATGCATTTTGTTTCCAATCACGTGTTTTGGCCATTTTCTTACATCAGATCGTGTGTTTTGTTTGTGAGTTACTGTGTGTTTTTTCTTATAATAAAAAAATGACAAGAAAAATTCGAAATCCGTTTAAGCCAACCAACTATGAACTGGAAATGTACTTGCTTGATGATTATGTTGGCCCAGAGTTTGACAAAATTCTGAATATAACCAAAATTGATGAAAACTGTTACTGTAAGCCTGAAGTGAAGTTGATGATGTAGTTGAAGGGATGGATAAACTAGAAGATGTAGTTCAAATAACACATGAAGTGGATGAATCTATAGCAATACATGAAGTTGTTGACGCCGAAGTAGGTACTAAATAATGACAACCAATTTCACCTCTAATACAAAATGGTGTGAAGTGCTATTTTCGGCTACTCGTCGAAGTTGCAATAAATTAATAAAAACACTCCCAGATCTTACAGTATACAGTGCTAATTTTGAAAATAAAGAAATGGCATTTTTCTTATTTGTTGCAGATACAGTAATTGACATAATTGTCAAGGAAACCAATCATAAAGCAAAACAAAGCATAAGTTTACATATAATAATTCTTTTTTAGAAATTGTCAGTAAAGTAAACAAAATAGAAAGAGAAGTGAGATAAACAATTGGTATCTTCTAAGGATCGTTGCTGATTTAGAGTGAAAAGAAAACCTAAGAGATGTGGTATAAGGATTTAGACCTTAGCTGACAGTGAAAACGCTTACAGTATAAGCCTTCAAGTTCACTTAGGAAAGAAAAAGTAAAAAGCAGAAAAAACCAAAGAGAACGTGTTGTTTTAGATGAACTAAGATGTTTAGGAGATGGCTAGGAGATTACAACAGATAACCTTTTCATAAATTTGCCTTTGCATTTAGCAGACAAGCTTGTAGAAAAAAAACTTTCGCTTTGTGGTACTTTGCGTTAAATAAATCCTCTATTCCTAAAGAACTATTGATGAAAAAGGACCGACCACAGTAGTTCTCTGGTATGTTTGAGTTGTTTAAGAAACATACTCTTGTGTCCTATTCACCAAATGTGAATAAGGTAGTAATTTTGTTATCGACAGAACATCATGACGACTCGCTTTCCGGTGAACGTAGCAACTGCAACCCTGATATTGCTTTACATTATAATGCAATCAAGGCAGCTGTTGATATCACAGATAAGATGGTACAGTAATATTTATCTAGACGTGGAAGTAGCAGATGACCAGTGTATTTTGTATTAAATAAATTTTAGTTTCATAAATGATGTGCAGAATCCCTGCCACACGAGAATGATGATTTCTAAGGGAGGTTATATCTAACAGCAAAATACAAAAACGGCAATACCATATTAAATATGAAACTTTTCGTTTTTGAAATTTCATATCTAGAAATAAATCATACTAAAAGAAAGCTGATACAAGAGTTCATTGCCAAAGACATGGCATTATTTTTTATATCAGTACGTTGTAGGACAAACGGCATATTAAAACACAAGACACTTCACAGAATTGTGGTGGCATTTTCCCCATCATTTGGGCACTCAGGTAATTGTCTGTCAGTGGTAGCGAAAAGCACTCATACTCCTAGCTCTTTGGCCCAAACATATTACTCAGAAGAAGAAGATGTCTAAGATTAACTTTTATGCTGTCAAGATAAATCTAAGGGTATACTGTCTTGGTAAACAAATGTGAAGGAAAGACTTATTTCGTAACAATCTGAGTCATATGGCTATGTTGTATTGCAAGGAAAAGTTAATCTCGAAGAAAGAATTATCTGAACTAATTTTTGTCTAATATTTTTGTTCACGGCATAATCTCAAGTATTGCTCTGCTGCAAATAGCTGTTAGTTCAGAAAGTCCCCTTTTCCGATATATTTTACTAAAAATCTAAAAATTTCAGCAATTCTTTCGCTGTGATTTTAATACCTATCTGAGAACATATTTTTCAAATTCTGCAAAATATTTTTTTAAATTATACTGGACAATTTACCTTTATCATTAATATTACTTATTGAATTTACAGATTTACATACAATTCCTTTACAAATTTCAAAAAAACTTTTCAGGCTTTGATTTATTCTTTTATTAGGTTACGACCTGATTCTGTGAACGAACGGCAAACAAAATTCTGTGTTTCACAAATTGTGTTACCTTTTATCCCGTTTGTACAAATTACTAAAGTTTAACCACTAAAATGCAATTTGTAATTTTCCAACAGTTTGTAAACGTAATGTTTCACGCGATTGTTTAGTTCCGAGGAAAGATATACACGTCGAAATGGCATCTACACATTTGCGGAAACGTCGTCTGTTTTACTGTAAAGTCTTAATTCTACTGTATGCAGATGCTCTTATTTATAATACGTATTTGTAAGTATAAATACATTCATCTCACGCTTTCCCCAAATAAAGTAACCTACTGGAACAAGTCTACAGTCCATTAACTAGTAACTTAGACATCTCGGCAAGCGGACCGCAGGAAATCTAACCCAGTCCAACAAAGAGCACCGGAACTACTATGTTTAAACCGCCGAAAGCTCGCACTCGAAAGGAATTTCAACGAACACAATGCACTGTACTATATCGTTAAAATAATGTACCCTAAATCATTGTTGTTTTCTTATTTGAAACAATATTTCCATCTACTGGTTTTGTTTAAGACCGCAATAATGATAAGTTGGTGTTTTAAAATAAATGAAACATCCGGTCTTGAAAGGACTTTTTTCTAAAAATGAAATGATGTCTATCACGTTTTCGTGTTTTTAATTAAACCGCTAGTAATAAATTCATTCAAGACAGAATGTTCATTTAAAGAAATAATGAACTTTATCTGTAACTAATTACAAAAAGTGTTTCGATGCTTGTTTTGTTGGTCTAATTCTCAAACTAATTTAATTTTGCTGAATTGTATTACCTTCAAATTATTAAATTGTTAATAAAGCCAGGAATTTTAAAGAATCATTCTCCATCTAGTGGTTTTGATAAGATACTATATTAATAAAATTGGGCAAAAACTAAAAATATGTTAAAAACACAATGTATAATTTCTCATTTAAATAAAATAGGAAGAGGTGTTTTATTCATTTAAAAACGTAAAAGAGGAACTCATAATTAAAGTGTTATGCTACAAGTACTAAGCGCATTTATATAAATTCCAGTCTATTGCTAAAACATGATGTGAAAGACTTGTTAACCAATTAAATTCATTTCAGCGAGCATTTCAGTAAAACTGTTACATAAAACAGAACCCAAGGGCACAATAGAGTTGACCTACTAGATAAGCAATGAAATAATAACAGCAGACTCATGTAAATGACAAATCAACAAGTGCCATCAGGAGAGAATTAGCAACTAGAAATGGTGTAATAGTATGTCCATTAGATTTCAGCCCAAAACAGCTACACGTGAAAACCTGAAAGGTAGACGCAATAATGAAATACCCTTCTGCGAATATCACGTCAATTGTTTAATCGGAATAACTTAATTTCAGTTGATATTAGGATTTTCCATCGATTTCTAAGAGAATAATTTAAGAATATTAAATTTTAGAACTCACAAACGTTTTGCATTTGAACCACCAAAGTTCCTTTATTTACAAATGTAAATCCTGTCCAACCTCCTGCAGGTGCTAGAGAACGGTATCATAGCATCAATTGGTTGTCTTAGAAACAAATATGGATTAGACACGTTAGTGATATTATACGTTCTACAAAAGTACTCTTATTTGTGTGTTACATTCTATGAAGTCTTGTCTACATAAAAAAAGCAATCAATTAATTGTAAAGTTTAAAAATGTTTCTCAATAAGAAAAAGTTCATCAAGCCAAGCTAGCTTTAATAGCTTTCTACCTATAATAGTTCATATAACATAATTGTTCAATGTCAAGGCTATACTAGAGATGAAAAACTAGTAAAGGCAACATAAATATTTT
>VTPC01002562.1:0-30260 GCA_011009095.1 Ignelater luminosus | reverse complement strand
GACCCGCCAACCTCTTTCCCCTCTGATCCTATTACTAATTATTATTACTAAAAAGGAAAATACATCGAGCCGTAGAGGGTATCTCTACCGTACTTCTTCCTTTACCTATCTGTTCTTAAATGAATCTAGCTCCTTTGCCACACTCCTATATTTATCATCTTTGATTAATCATAGTTTTTTTCCCAAGCATTTCTTGTCCGTCTTTCGTCAACTAGCCCGAGTGGCCTGGGTTATCGCTTCGTCCGGATGCCAGGTTATACCCACAGGCCAGATTTAGTACCGACAACGTTCATTTCCGCCTGAAATTGTGGGGCTTACGCCTCCAGCTTCCGCTATTCGTTAAATATTTTGGCAACACTTTCACTCCCACGCTGAGGTAGAGCGACGAGCTGAATGCTGCCTGGACGTTGTCCAACAATGTAGCAGCTTGCTGTCCAGACTTTGTGGTGAAATTACAGGCTGTCATCTCCGGACGTTACTACACACATGCAAAACCTTCATCAGACCCGTGATCGACTACCGATTCACCACCAGGAGACTCCGATAGAAAGAGAGAGCCATCTGCAGGAAGATTTTTCGCATGGAGCGTTTTCACTGTTCGAACGAAGTTCGCAACAGAGAGGGAAATTCATGAGGGGTTGCTATGTAAGCATTGCGGTTGAACAAAACAAAAAGCACGTTCTTGACATCTTCAGAACCTCAGTTCCGCTCTCGCACAGAAAAACCAACAAACACTCGTCCTCGGTTATGAAGAGAAGTATCAAGAATTTCATCTTCGAGTTGGTGGACATGCTCCTCGACATCTAAGTTATCTACCGATAAGAGCCCATATACTGTGCGTAAAACAACAAAGCGACGTAGATAGCGGCTCACGCTCACGTGAAGTCCAAGGCATCCTCGGGCTAACTGTTCTTACTAGGGTTTTACCGTGGTTTCATCTAGTGGTCAAGACGAATGCTAAACACAACACTGGATGACCGCAAACTGCGTCTAATTTTCCTTTAATACATTTTGGCCGGAGAAGAATAAAACTCTTAAAACGGCTTCTAGTTTCCCTCAAAAACTAGAATGTAACTATAATTTTGTTCTGTCTTATCAATTGAGCTTTAATTTGGTAAAACTACAGTTGTTAAGATCTTTACATGTAACTATTAAAGGCTTTACTAAAATGAAGCGACTCAATTCAAATAATTTTCTTGCCGATTCTTAAGACATTGTCTCTGTTACTGATACTTAGTACCGCACGATATTAAAAAACGAAAAATTTGAGAAAGTTCACCTATGGAACACTAACAAGACATTTAACATTACTTTTAATAAACTTTTCTCTAATTTTTGGGAACATCTTTTCAGTTTTCTTCGGACGGAAGAAGTGAACAGCAACAGAGGTGTTGCCGCCTGCATATTTGTTTTCTGAAGACAAAACAATGTTAGAAAACCTAAGCGTTTTAGGTGATCACGAGCTTTTATTGTTTTTTTTAATTTATGTATTTACCTGTGTACAAGTAATCAAGTTTGTTTCAGGTATTATAAAGTTAGGACAGCATGCGGTAGGTTCCTGGCTGTTCTAACGATGAGCCTGCTCTAAAACGCTCTGAGAAACTTGCACTAGCAGTAAATATTCACAGATTATCATTTTAGCGCTTGCGAAGACATTGAACCTGAAATTAACTTGAGCTTTATCAAGATATTTATTGCTGTATCTTTTGAGAATTCCTCGGCATACCGTTGCGTTCGGATTTGGCATGTGTTTCAACAGTTGGAACACGCTTGATTTTGATCAAGTCATCTAGCTGTGACATCACTCAGTTTAACTTTGTTCCCGAACTAGGGAATCTTTTAGGTGAATATGACCCGTTTCCTACTTTAAGTAAGTCTAGTAATACTCTTATTTCTGTTAACTCAGGTTATTAGTTATTAATTTGATCCACATTGCAGCGATGGCAAAATTCGATAACCATTAATGTCCTTTCTCTCTTTATACGTAAACAGCTAGTACCCTTTTTGTATCTACTTTTGCTCAATCGAATATTAATACAATGTTCATAAGAATCAAAATACTGCTTGTAAATACATCAGTATCATTAATTTCCCTACTTAGAAAACTCGTTAAAAAGGTTTCTTTGTCAAACAGAAATTACGTTTTTTATTAATTTTGTTAATAAACAAAAAAGTATTATCTTTTGTTAATTAGCAACACCGGTTTTAAAAAGAAAGTTTAATTTTCCTTTCTTAAATTTTCAAACAAGGGTATTAAAAAGTAAGAAGGAATTGCTAAATCTTAAAATCGCTTTTAAAACTTTCCTGTACTGTACTTAAAAAGCAAAAAGAAAACTTGAAGATGGAGTTTTTCAAAGTTCAAATCGAATTTAAATATAATAACAAGTATAAGTAACAAAACTCATCGCGACCTAATTATAATCAAATCAAACAATGAAGTCATCACGATTCTCTCCCAGCACACAATTAGAAGTTTCTAATGAACAGATCGCGCGATGTAATTTAACGATATCCCGATGAAATTGGAATTATTCCATCTCTGTCATTGAGTAACCACAACAATAAACCTACAGCATTAATGCTTTACTAATCAGTTGTCTGTGTTGTTTTCAAGAGTTAATTAACTTGTTATTGATCACAAATTAAAGCTTTCCGTAAGCGTGAATAAAAAACAGTTCAAATTATTTTTGGAATCGAGTTAAAAATGCTTGCAGATCTGTAAAGTAAACAGCTTTACTGCTTTCGCTCTAAGAAAGCTAAATAATTCTCTCGCGCTACGTACAGAGTTCAACTTATGAGATTTCAACATGTATAGAGTAATTAACTAAAAAATATAAAAATTATGAAACAACTTAAAGTTTGTTAAAGTACAAAATCAAAGTCTTGTTTTTCATGCAATCCAATGGCATTTCGTTAAAATGTATTGTAACGCGCCACCCCTAGAATATTCTAGAAAAAGTCTCGGACGGTCTCGAACAAGCTGGTCGAATGTGCCGGAGAAATCTCGAACTATCGAGACTTCGACCGTCGAATGTTCCAGAAGGAACGCGAACTTCCTGGGCTCATCAAGAACCACGCGGAAACGAATATAAGGCGGCGTTGACCGAGCAGGAAGCAGTTCTACAGTCAAGCAGCTAATAGTTACAAACGAAATAAATTTTAAATAGTGATAAAGAAATTCTTCTGTACATAGTTAAATAAATAATTTAGTGTAAATAAATTCTGGAAATAAATTGTAATAAACTAAGTAAAAATAAATATTAAAAATAACACGTTTTTGTTAAAAGGTAACAATTGGTGTCAGAAGTGGGATTTAAAAATTTAAAACAAAAATAATTTGTAAATGCCTACAACTCGGTCTGCTTTAGCCAAAATGGATTCGGAATTAATTAAGATGTTACAAAAAGTGAAATTAAAGGGGAAATAAATAACGTGCAAAGTGAACTTAAAGAAGAAATGAATTCAAATATGGAAAATATAAAAAGTGAAATAAATAACGTGCAAACTGAAATTAAAGGGGAAATAAATAATGTGCAAAGTGAACTTAAAAAGGTTAAAGAAGAAATGAATGTAAAAATGGAGACAATAAAAAAGGAAGTTAAAGAGGAAGTTGATGGATTATATCAAAAATATGACGAACTACAACAAAAGTTTGCTATGTTCACTATGGGTCAAGTCGTGGACGAAAGTGTAGACGCTCGCAGCGAGGTACCTGAAGATATACAATTTCCACCTGCGGAACGGGTGATCCACGAACAACCTTTGGCGGTTATTGGAAGCAATGGTACGCCGAAAAATCATGTGCAGCCTCCAATTTTTGATGGAAAGATTGCCTGGTCCACTTATTTAATGCAGTTCGAAGCGGCTGCTGTTACTAATAAGTGGAGTGAAAAGGAAAAGGCAGCGTCTCTGATAGTGGCTTTAAGTGGAGATGCCCTGGATGTGATACGTACGGTTCCGTACCATTTGCGAGAAAATTTCAAGGAATTATCATCACGGTTAGATATACGTTATGGAGATAAACACCTCCAGCAAGTGTACTACGCACAACTGAAAAGTAAAATGCAAAAACCGGGAGAGAGTTTACAAGAACTCCAAGCGGACATAGAGCGTTTAATCACGCTAGCATATCCAGAGGCTCTGCAGATCTTTCTTGAGCAGCTGGCTGTCCAAACCTTTATCGACGCTGTTCGAGATTCCGAAACCCAACAGGCTTTGAGACTTGCGCGTCATGTATAGCTAGAAAGTGCTTTGGCGCACGCGCTTGAGTTTGAAGCAGCCAAGAGAACATCCCATGGTCATGTCCGTGAGCGAAGTATCGAGACAGAAGATAGGGGTGAAAAAATTAAACAAATAATGAAACAGATGTTGGAAGAACAGCGATCGAAGAAAGTAAGACTACAGTGTTGGGAATGCGATAAGCAGGGTCACCTTAGAAGTAATTGCACCAAGAGTGGTGCAGTTAGGAATAACCAGGATGAAGAGAAACTAGTGCGAGTCAATGTAAAAGGGCAAACGTAGACCTCCTTAAGTCATGTCCCGGAAACTACCCTCCAAGTGGCTTCGTTACGGTATCAATCAGACAGCTTTTGCATAGATGGCAGTGTTTTCGGGAAGACGTGTTCGTTATTGATCGACACGAGAGCAACAACGACAATAATCCGTCCTGATATTGTTGAAGGTAGCAAGCTACAGCCATCAAGAGTCCGGTTGAAGACCGCTACGGGTGAGCATACCGATGTTCTTGGAGAACTGATGGTGGAAATGGGAATTGGTTTCAAGAGTTGCACGCATCGGGTGTTGGCAGCGGATATAGCTGACGAAGTTATCCTGGGAATGGATTTGTTGAAAAAGTTTGGGTTTACATTAGATATGAAGAATGGAATTCTTCGAGTAGATAACGAAGAAGTCCCCATGCACCAAAAAGACGACGAGTCGCTTCGAGTAATGCTTGTCGATGACGTTACCCTGCCGGCGCGGAGCGAGAAGGTTGTTATGGCCCGAATGGATGGAAATCTCCGGGCAGGTTGTATGGGTGCCTTAGAACCGGATTATGCCAACAAAGACATTGGAAGAGGTATTCTGATTGGGAAAGTGTTAATAAATGTGAAAGAGCTAACGCCTATTCGATTAATGAATGTCAACAATTTCCCAATGTCATTGAAGAAGAAAACCGAAATCGGTTCTTGTGTGCCGGTGTCCTCTTTAATACGGTGCACGAAGACAAGTGGAGTTCTTTCGTCTTCCGGAAGCTCGGTAAACGTAGAAGCAATGATCACAGCTTCTTGTAAAAATTTAACTTCAAGCCAAAAGATTAGGGTGCAAGAGTTAATTGGTCGTTACAAAGATGTATTTGCTCCTGATAAAGGATTGGCGGGTAAAACCAGTGTGGTGACCCATAAGATCAATACGGGAGATGTTCAACCGATACGACAACGTCCAAGAAGGTTACCATGGGCGAAACGAGAAGAAGCAGAAAAGATTATCAAAGATATGGCTAGCCAAGGTGTTATCGAACCTTCAAACAACCCTTGGGCATCACCCGTCGTCTTGGTAAAGAAGAAAGATGGTAGTACACGATTTTGTGTGGACTATAGACAATTAAATAGTGTCACCAAGAAAGATAGTTATCCGTTACCCAGAATTGATGACACTTTGGACACTCTGTCTGGTTCCAAGTGGTTTTCCACCCTGGATATGACAAGTGGGTATTGGCAGGTTGGAATGGAACCACAACATCGAGAGAAGACTGCCTTTACTATTGGTTCTGGTTTATGGCAGTTTACAGTTATGCCATTTGGCCTGTGTAACGCTCCAGCAACGTTTGAACGATTGATAAAGTTGATCCCGAGAGGCGTGTCTTAGAAGACCTGTTTAGTTTACCTCGACGATATTATTGTGATTGGTCGAACGTTTGAGGAACACGTGAAAAACTTGGAAGATGTGTTTCTGGGATTACGTGGAGCAAATCTGCAGTTGAGTCCAAAGAAGTGCCACCTGTTTCAGAAAGAGGTCAAATATCTTGGTTACTTGGTATCCAAAGACGGAGTAGCAGCTGATCCTGATAAGATTCGTGCGGTCCAAGAATGGCCCCACCTAAAAGATAAACACGAGCTTCGAAGTTTTCTGGGTTTGTGTACTTACTACGGGCGATTCGTCCAATCATTGGGTATCAGAAAAACGAGAACCACACCGTTGCACCCACAGTCGCATGAAATGGTGGAAAGAATGAATAGAACGATGGGGAAGTACTTGTCAAAGGTGGTGTCCGAGCATCATCGCGATTGGGACCAATACCTGCATTTGTTTCTAATGGCAAACCGCTCGGCTGTACAAGAAACAACTGGCCAAACCCCAGCTGCGGTGTTGTTCGGGCGCGAAATTCGGTTACCATGTGATCTACAGTTTGGTTTCAAACCCAGTGGAAATGACGTAGTCGGTGATGATTACGTTGATAACCTTTGTAAGATGTTAAACTCCATTCATGAAAATGTTCGTCGTAATATTCATATGGCCAGTGACAAGATGAAAGAGCGATATGACATTAAAGCCCAAGCAGGAGGGTATCAACCTGGAGATCTAGTTTGGCTCTATCGTCCTCAAAGACGAAGAGGTTTATCTCCAAAGCTGCAAAGAGCATGGAAAGGGCCTTATAAGGTCATTAAACGAATAAATGACCTGATATACCGTATCAGAAAACTACCAAGGGGAAAAATGATGGTTGTGCACACCAACCGGTTGGCCCCGTATGCAGGCGGAAATGAAGTCGATATAGAAGAACCAGAGACCGAAATACAACCCGCAGCGGTTGTAGAGATTGAAGATCAGAGACCCTCGTTTACTGACTTTATGACTTTTTACTAAAATGGTAGGAAAGCTCGTTTCGGTGTTGTTCATAAACAACAAAGAAACCTCTTTGAAGTTCCGGAAGAATACTCTCTAGCTCACTGCGTGGCGAAAGATTTGAAGATGTCCCGAGGTATAGCTGTCGACTTTAAGTTCAAGTTTGGTCGCACGAGAGAAGTATCTTTACAACACCCCGAGGTAGGCAAAACCTGCTATCTACAAGGCCAGGGACGATTTCTTTATTATCTGGTCACGAAACCTCGTTCATGTGAGAAGCCGCAGAATGAGGCTTTGTGGAAGGCTCTTCATAACTTGAAGATACAGCTTCAAGCGCACGGAGTGAAGAAATTAGCTATGCCGAAAATTGGATGTGGTCTAGACCAGCTGGATTGGCGTAACGTGCGAAATATGTTGGAAGTAATATTTCAGGACGCTGGTGTGGAAGTACTGGTTTGCAGTTATAATCCCGCAACATCCTCCCAGAAGTGTCAGAAAACAGTGGATTGTTTCTTTTTCAAAAACTCAAGGTGTACTAGGGGTTCGGCATGGAAGTACCGTTATGATCCAGAAGCCATGGCCGGAACAAGCAGCGAAATGCGTGGAACATCATTTTCGGCACTGTCACGAGACGCAGCAGTGTTAAGAAGGGGGCAGTGTAACGCGCCACCTCTAGAATATTCTAGAAAAAGTCTCGAACAGTCTCGAACAAGCTGGTCGAATGTGCCGGAGAAATCTTGAACTATCGAGACCCTTCGACCGTCGAATATTCTAGAAGGAACGCGAACTTTCTGGGCTCATTAAGAACCACGCGGAAACGAATATAAGGCGGCGTTTACCGAGCAGGAAGCAGTTCTACACTCAAGCAGCTAGTAGTTACGAACGAAATAAATGTTAATTAGTGATAAATAAATTCTTCTGTACATAGTTAAATAAATAATTTAGTGTAAATAGATACTGGAAATAAATTGTAATAAACTAAATAAAAAATAAATATTAAAAATAAATACACGTTTTTGTCAAAACGTAACAGTATTTACTATTCGCTGTTTATAAAAACA
Source organism: Ignelater luminosus (assembly GCA_011009095.1). Classification (NCBI taxonomy): domain Eukaryota; kingdom Metazoa; phylum Arthropoda; class Insecta; order Coleoptera; family Elateridae; genus Ignelater; species Ignelater luminosus. The sequence goes on along the minus strand of VTPC01002562.1, from coordinate 22,356 downwards.
TGTAGTTTCGAACTTTATTAAAATATTCAGTACATAATTATATTTAAATGCTAATAGAATCACTGTAGCGCATCAAATAATACACTTCAAATATTAATTTACGCTAAATCGATTCTAACCGAAATCAGTCAGCTATGAAACAGCTCAAATTTGCTGATTTTGCAAAAATATGAAAGCTAATTCACAACACAACAAGGGTGTTAAGTGTAGGTCACAGCATAAATCAGCATATTTTTGCGTTTTGGAATATAGAATTGTTGGAACAAAAAGGGAAAATTATTGATAGTATTGATGTTTATTGGATGGTATTGTCATAGCATAACGAATTTGAAATTGAACAAATAATGCATATTGATGGGAATATTGCAGTGAATTTTAAATCAGATTTTCTGTTTACGAGTTCATTTATCAAAAAACGATTTTGTAGCAAATGAAATTTGACTGTTGTAGGTAATACGTAGGCGTGTTGTCTTTGTATTCGTTGTATGAAGGGATGGCACGTTTATTTGTTCGTTTTGAATTAATATTAATCTTTTCAGGCTTAGAAACTTTTATTGGATGATGTAGAAAACATCAATGCTGTAGAATTCAGAATAATACCTACTTTCTCTCTAGAAATGAACAGAAACGTAAATATATTAAATAAATTGCTCTAAAATTTAAAAATTCTTACCCTTTCAAATTGTAATTAATTATCAATGCTAATATAAAAGTGTGTACTTATATATTTTTAATTTAATTAATTCTACGAGAATTATTTTCTTAAAGTTGATTTTATAGCACGTAGTATGATGTGTTTTAATAATTCATTCTCATAAAATAACTAAAATAAAACGGTAGTTGAGGTAAAACGGAAGTGTTAAAGTTTTGTGGTAACGTTGAGAGATACAAAATAAACTTAAGCTCCTGATGTTGTGTGTAGCATTAAGTTCGCTATGAAAACTTAAAACTGTTCTTTCATATATGTATGAAATCCTCTATTCTTGAGTCTATAGCTTTTAGAAGTAGGTATACATAAAATGTTTTAAAACAAACCTTCTACAACCATTCCTAAAGCTTCAAACTACTAGAGAAATTATTTTAACTTTCATGTTCCACATTCTTTTTATTTTATTACCTAGTGATTTGTAATCCCCTTTGGAGATTATATTGCGATCGCTAGACATTGAAGCATTGATTAATATGCTCTAACTTTATGTTGTATCTTTAATTGCTAAGTTACGTTTATTTGCTTCACTTTTTAAGTCCAATTTCGGCACCAAATTCAAGGTCATATGGTCCAATGAATTTGATTCTGAATTTGAAAAACCTTCACGAATACAAACTCTAAGCTATTTATTTGCTTCTATAGCTTTATTAATATGTAGGTTGCCATGAAAATTCGAAAATAATCAAATCTTCCCTCAACGTGTTAGGAAAATTCGTAAATAATAAAATCTTTCTTTATTATTGCTAACCATTCCTTATGTACATACGTTATTTTCTTTAGAAATTATATATTATCGTTTCTTTGTAAAATAAAAGCCTCTTGTTTAACGTTGTTTTATATTGGTAGATTTACGACTTAGTAACATTATTTCTCAAAATGTTTTTTTGTATTCTGAGAAGCAGTATATTCGGACATTGAATATTGCTAAAATTACCTCTAATTTCGTATTTTATAAATTTAAATATCCTATTTTGAAGAAATTTTGTCCCTTTATCTTTATTTATCCCATCGAATCTCTACGAGTTTTGTACTGATTCGCTTTCTAAAGACAGTTAAAGACAGTCAAATCTACCTTCAATCGTCGTCCGTCCCTACAAAATTTAATGTATTAGTCATAAGAGATATCTTGTGTAAACTAGTGCAGTGAATTGAGTGTAATTTGTGCCATACATTTGAATCTGTATTGGACAGTTCCAGTAATACGGTAAATAATTTTACTTCTTTTAAAACTGTATCTTGTGAAGAAGCTAACGTTGGCGTATCAAGCTCGCCGTAGTTGTTTGCTAACGTACCTGTATTTCATCGTTTCGTCACCAGTTGCTTTGAATAAAAGTAACCTAAGATTCACGTTGCTGTAACATCGCTTCATATTGGTGAAAAACCTTGTAAAATATTCTTTCACAGTAGTGAAAAGTTGGACGTATTATTTCACAGTGGTGAAAAACTTTGTAATAATGTTTATTATTAATTATCTGGATCCAAAGCAAAATGCAGAACACCTGGAATGTACCATTATCGTTGTTATTTCTATTTTACATTTTATTTCATGTATGCTTCTTTCACAAGCATCCGCAAAATTTCTAATATCCACGAATGTCTTATTATTCAGACTTGCCTTCATATTGCCGGCGTTCTATGCAATGCGCTTGGCCGACGGTTCGTGCATATTAAAGAATTTATTGTGGCCATGTTTACCTTATATTTACTTGTTTTACGTGTACTTTTATTTAGTTACCTTTTTCTTTATATGTGTTTATGTTAAAACGATTTTCAAACAGTGTGAACCAGGACCGCTGTATTCTGTTAATTGTATCAATTGAATAGTATAGCAATAGATGTTATCAACTTATCTTTTGACTTTTTTTGTGGTATTAGCATACACATAGATGGTTTCAGTGATCAGCTGTTACGGAGCCAAAGGACGTTGACCTCCACCTACCTACATAATATCAGCTTAATCCCTCATTAAGAGTGTAAGTATCTTAATAGAGTGCAGTACAATCTTGAGTCCGTCTACTCTTGTAGCGTTCGAACCTGTGGCTCGACCTTGATAAGCATCTTGCCTACTGACCTAAATACGGAGATCAGCTGCAGGGTCTCCCTTTCGAAACTAGGTCACCGATTATCTACTGCGGCTGGTTCCCTCTCGATCCCGAAATCCATAAAAATTCTCGTATCAATACTATCGTCTACCGCCTGCTCTAGGCCTTCCTCGCCCACGACCCGTTCTCGACTGTCAAAAGCTAGCATAACAGGTGGTATACCGATTTTATATATGGATGCGTATATTGATGGGTTACTAATCCCAGTTTTGCACGTAACATATATATTAACTTTGGCGCCCAACTTGGAGCCTGTTTGTTTTCCCGTTTGTTTGGCCATTTCTTGTTACTTCGCTTGGCTCTTACGTCAAACTTCTAGTAACTTTGTAATCCAGCGTGCTCAGGCCATTTAAGTTATTGTTGGCCTCTTTCTGTCCCTTCGTGTAGTTGTTTGTTATTCCAAATTCTATTAATCTTGGCTATTCAAACTAATTAATTTAGTCACCCGACATATGGGACTATCGGTTGTCGATTTGACGACAACGTTTTTTATTTGTTGTGTAGTTAAGGCTATATAACAATTCAGGTTGACCCACTAATCTTCGTTTTCTTTGCGTAAAGCTGGTGAACTTCATTCGTCACTCTGCGTTACGCGTCGCGGCTTATCGACATCACACCCCTGCCTCAGTTGCTTTTCTTGTTCTTTTAGCAAAGAAAAGCATGATTTTCCAACCTTATAGGCAGGTATAAGCACGATCCCTCCAAAGAACTTTCCGTCCCCGGATTATTGTTCGATTCCTCTTTATTGGTTTGAAATCTCATTTCGTCAAACTCTACTAACCCTTACTTTTCCAGGGTTATTGGTAGGTATAGACCGGATCCATTAAGGATCCCTGTCTCTGTGCAGCAATTCTGCTTTTTCTTTTCCTTCTCGGGCTTGAAACCCTTTTTCCTATTGTCTTTCCTGATCCTGTTCTGCCGCCTAGACCCCGGAGAACGTGGAACGCCATTACCTTCTTTCTTTATCTCTCTCTTCCACTATAATAAGTGAACCCCACATTTCTCGTTCCTTCTGTTCTCGTAATACACTCCAAGATGGTGTATCGATTAAGTGTGGAGAAGCTTTCCAAAGAATGGCTAATCTATAAGCTCGTCATTCGAGGTTATTCTGCCGTCCAGAATATTATTGTGCCCTGAAAAACTCTTCAGGAGGCCATAGCCAAAGGAAAAGCTGGTGAAACTCTTCCTCGACCTACTCATCCGTGTACCTTCGATAAAAATGCCATTGAGGTAACTGCTGGTCTCTCAATTCTTAGTGAAGAGATCCGTAACCTAAATGCCACTACCTCTTCGTTAGCATTCGAGTCACGCCTCGCGTGCCGACAATACCGTCGACACTAGTACTAAAGAATACACCAAGAAGGAAAAATTAGTTACTTCTGTCGTGTCTCTCTTGTCTTCCTACCAAATAGCCGCAATGATATTGCGAGTTATGGAACTCCAAAGTATCGCCTATTGCTGATGCCGACCCGGTGACGGTCACCGTCACTCCCGCTGCTGTTGGTACAAATAACTCTTCAAATCCCGCTGTTGTATCGACTGCTTCCAGTAGTATTCCCCCAGGTCATTTACTTTCTCGTCAGGTATTTTGCAAAGTAACGCCTGTCTCGAAATGAGGACTTAAATTTTCTGGTGAAAAGAACCAGGGTATTAGCGCCTTCCTAGAACGTGTTAGGGAAGTCCAAGTCGCCCGCAATATTACCGCTGACCAACTGTTTGTAGAAGCTTTTGTTCTTTTCACCGGCAAAGCTTTGATCTGGTATCGAACAAATCGAGATTTTGTAAAGAATTGGCTCGAACTTGAGATTGCTTTGCGCAACGAATACCTCCCCACCGATTATGATGATCGCCTCCTTCAGGAAATTAGTCGTCACACCCAAAATTCCGAAGAGTCTATAGGAATTTATGTGGCGGTCATGCGCAACATGTCTAGTCGTCTCAATAATTCACTTTTCGAGAAAAAACAACTCCGCACCTTGTGCAGAAATATCTCGCCATTTTATCAGACCCAGTTAGGTCTCACCAGGGTATCCTCCATCCAAGAACTGTTACAGTTAGGTTGTTTGATAGAAGAACGGCGCAATGCCATCAATAGGTATGTCCCCCCTTGTCTCAATTCTACCGTCTACCGCCTGCTCTAGGTCCTCCTCGCCCACGACCCGTCTTCGACTGTCAAAAGCTAGCATTGCAGGTGGCATACCGTGGCAATAATGTTCCAGTTTTCTAACCAGTTTTTATTTTTTCTGTTGTTCGTTCTACTAGCCCCGTTTTTTTACTGAACTAGTAAACTTTTATCTTCTTGGTTAATTTTGCTCTTTATCAATTCCTATCTAGTCTCACCGACTTTGCATATTCTTAAATACATAATACTTGTTCGTCACATATACTAAGTAAAAGTAGAAGAGCATTCCTTTAATGGCGGAAATCATTCAATACATCTCTCCAATGGTGCTTCGGTCGAGAACTGCGGGAATGAAACGTGATATTGGCGTCGATAAAAATTCGACGTGGAAAACGCTAAGAATTATTAAGAACTTTCCACTTGGTTCTCTCATTTCAACACTTTGATGTCATACGTATGCAGCTCGGTGAAAGAAACCTCCGTACTATTGCGATAAATTCATCATTTTCTGCTTCTGACGTGTGAAAAAACAAAAATTATCAAAAAATCGTGTCAAAAATGACTTGATCAAATTACTTTTACGCAGTTCATCTCGTTAGGTGTGATATCTTTCTAGTCTTAATTCAAAAGCATAAATCATAATTATTTCTGCTGCTACAAAGCAGCAGCAGAGACCACGGTGAACAAATGCCTTTCTGGCCTAGTCTTTATTCGTTTTAAATTATGATATATATCTTCAAGAGGTTTAAAAGAAAAAAGGATTTTTGCGCGACAACTTTAGGCTGGCACCCACGGCCTACTCAAGCTACTACGCCACAGTATTAGCAATAGGAAAGCGTAGAGGTGATCTCTTCTTTAGACAGCATTGCAGGTAGAAGAATCTTACGCTGATAATCAATCACAATAAACTATTAATGTACAATACTGCTTAAAAATTATTTATTGTTGACAAATATTTCACTCAGGTCGTCAAGCTGCTCCCACTCTCCAAGATAGTTCTGCGATGAATCCCTGACGAGGTGACATACCATGAAAATCACCAAAGCTTCACTGTACCTGCCAAAGTTCTGCATTTCAACATTTAATTCCGTATTCCATTACTGGGGCTGATTCAGTACGTCACGTGTAGCTTAGTTGTGAAACTTAAAATAATCTTCATCACCATTATCCAGGCCATCCTAGCTACCATTTCTACAAATAAAGTTCTTTCGGAAACTGCTCTAGATACAGTTTTGGTTTACAGGTTTCTAGGGTATTTGTAAGCTCACCATCACTAACGACTCCTCAGGGCATCTACAGCAACACCACACTAACCAATTGATAGGTCTGTAAGTCCACATCAGACTCTATCAGCCGAAGAGCGGTTGCGGGCGGCCTGCTTTCTGTGAGCTCCGCTCAACCCATTCATTCATCCCATTTATTTATCCACCAGAATCTCGTCTGCATGTTTGCTTGTAATTTCTAGCTTCACTTTATTTCGTTTGTTGCGGTAGAGTGGTAGCGCTCTAAGTCGCATTTGGGAAATACAGAATTTGTATTTCTTATCTTATTCTTAGCTTCAGCCTTTCTAAAGTTTTTGTTTTTGACTATATGGAGGCCTATCCCCAACTGGAGAATGTAACACAATGACTTTTCGTTTCATTTTCTTTCTAATGACCACAGTCTTATAGTTCAGCGTACACCGTCCGAACTCCAGTCGAAAATGAAGAAGCTGATACCGAAAGCACTTATACAACTGACCGACATTATACCGTTACGTAAACATCTTAACTGATACCAAATCGACCGACCATTACCGTTGGAACACCCATGTATCCGACGAATGCCGTAGCAAGAAACTAAACAACCTAATCGGCAGATTTTTTACCAATGCCGTATCGCCCGACAGACTGGTACTTTTCTATTGGGGATACCTTTTCTGAATAATGTGGAAATTGCTAGTTTGGTAGACATGCTAACATTAACATTTGTTTTAGGATAGTACTAGTACTAGATGATTGAACTTGAACCTAACAGACTTTGGAAAAAGGTTACTGGGACCAACATAGAGTAAACTCTATAGAATCAGCCGCTTGAGAACCGTTTGAAAACAACGCTGCCTTAATCCTTGACGTCATAGCGTTTCATTGTTATAAACAAATCGTTTTTCATAATGAAACGTCTTTTTTGCAAATTGTACCATACGCCGCACGCGTGTAAGAAAGAAGTTAGTCGATAAATCAAGAGAGTGCTTGACTGGAGTTATTGTTTTTTACTATGCTAAATTCATATTACATCCCCTGATTTAAAAGATTTCTGTTCTTCCATAATGGAGAAAAACAAAAAATTTGGCTTGTCCCATATAATTTATATACATTGTATACAGTATATTAATTATGGTTATCACCTGTTATTGAAATAAACTAGAATTATTCTCATTACTTGCAATAACCTACATTGTAATCTGAGTATTAAGAAAACACGTATGTTACATTTTCCATGACCAAGGACAGAAATTCTGAATCATTTTTTATAGTATATTATATTAGGTACCCTTGTTGTGCGCAAGAAAGACAGATCAATTCATGTGTGTTTAGATACACGATTTTTAAATTGACTCTAATTACTCAAAACATTTGACGTTATTCTTAAACGAACTCTCAAACTTGCAAAGCTGGAACTTAACTTATTCAAATAAATAATAATAAATCACAATGGTGAAGACTATCAGTGCCTATAGCAATAGACCCTGCCGATACAAGGCACCCGAAATAATTTATCTTTCTTAACGTGAATCGGTATTTCCCAAGTTTCACTGACATTCGTCCTCATCAACTTTTCACAGATCCTAGAAACATACTGTGTGTGTTTGCAAATTTAGAATAATTATATTAATAGGTCATTCATCATCCAGAAATTTTGCTCAGGTCACTTTAAGAGTTTTCATTAATGCAGGATGCCCAATGGGTCATACTCTAGAATTAGAACCCAGTGAACCTTCGACAATTGCAGAAAGGTGTTTTTAATAATTTATACGTCCTGAATTCAGACACTTGCTATTGTCTTCTCAACATCATTGATAAACTAGTTTACAGATCGCTACATCATTGACATAAGTTCGCTTTTAATGTATTTTCCCAACTATCTTCCATGATGCGTTCTAAAAGATTTTGAGTAAAACTAACCATTAATTGATTCTTCCGAAGTCAATTACACTGCAGGATCACGTTCACACTAGAGTTTCATTTTTGAAACGTCATTATTTTGCAACAACCCTTTCAAAGATTCATCACACATCTTTATTACAAATTAGTAATTACATATATGACTTCCTGAGTTAACCAAGACGTCTATTGCAACCAGGAGTAACATCACGATTGTTTTAGTCTTGACTCTTCCTTGCCTAAAATCTCTTTCATCTCTCTATAAAAATTTTATAGATTTTCTGTTTGATGCCTATCTTCTATAAGTTTTCAAAACTTTCTGAGGACACCTTTCGCGCTTTTGCTAAGAATTTCGGTAACCGCGTCATTACTACAACTCCCAAGCGCTATCCCTTCTTTTATGGTATTTACTTCTCTTATTAGTAGAGATTCAATCTCAATTATTTTTAAGTTCGAGTTTATTAGCCGTCCGCCTACTTCCAGCGAAAATACGCATGCTAATTAATTTAAGACAAATATTTTGCCTCCGTAATTAATTTAAAAAAAACAAGTTTCCCTTTCTTTTTTAATACCCCAATACCTTTTTGTGAACTCATTTTAAATTGGTCAAACGAGAAATTTTTTATCACAGCCTAATCCTAAGTCGATCCACTCAAACATCCTGTAGTACCTACATTGGACTCTTTTATTTATGATGTAGAGCATCACTAGTAGCTTTGTCCAACAATGATGTAGTGGATGCATCAATCCATTTGGAGAATAATGGAAATTCCTAGTTTTCTAAATCTTTCTACAGCACTATATTATAAGAAAACTTGAGATTTTCTAATACATCTTGCACAGTAATACTAATTATATACTTAACACTAAATTAAATAATTATTCAGATAATAACCACATACTAAATTATGTATTTTTGACAAAGAAATATTTAAGCAAAAACTGTTAATACAGCACACAAACGGAATCTCACGTTAAACAAACTAAGCAAATCCTTATAAAGCTAAACCAGCCTAACGCTAAGGACGAAATAAATGTTAAATAAATATTACACACAGATATAATACCTACTTACTGTTTACTTACAGGTCTAACCTTCAACATAATGTAGTCTAACGTATCTGAGGCAACAATTTCTTCTTTAAATAGGTAACATATAAAGCTTTAATATTGTATGGCTTAACTGCTCTGTTGATTTATTTCACTTTTTTAGAGGTGGAAACCATTTTTTAAGAAAAACAATTGTTTATATTAATTACAAATATGTCAAAAGAAAAAGTAAAAAAAAAAATTAAAATGTCTGCATTCTCTTTTTTTTCTTTAGTGTGAAAGATTTGCCTTTAACCGTTTTATCCAACCATTCAGTTTTTCAATTTAATTAAATTCTCCTCGTCGAAAAGAAAATAAATGAAAAGCAAATATTTCTAGTTTCCTTTTCCTTCATTTACGTAGGTAGCAGTTTTTCTCAACAGCGAATGCGCTCTGTTTTCATACATTAAATGCTAGCCGTTTTATCAGACAAAGTATCGCGCATTGCAGTTGTATTATCCACAACCTCTGCATTATTATGTTTATGATTATTGCATGGAAAGAAATGCTAACTGCGCGGTGATCGTATAATAAAGTAGCATTTATTGAATTTCAAGCCTTTTGAGAAATTGTATATTTAAGGATTAACGTGTTTGTTTTCATTAAGAAATATCGATCCAAAATTTGTGTTTACTTCTGGGGGTGGGTGTTAAGCTGATCCTTCATACTAAGGGTGTGATTAAGATAAGCGTTGGTTTATAATTACATAGACGGTGTTAGATAAACGCCGGTATCTGTCATCTTCAGCGTACCTGAAAATATATAGCATAGTAACACTTAACACAGCTGAACCGAAAATCAACAGCTGGTTAATCAATAATACCTATAGAGCAGGAGTTAATTTCAGTTTAATTACGAAGTGCCATTTTTTAGATGTCTGGGTATATATTGTATTATTCAAAGTGAATTCTTCACGAGTAACTATAATAATTTGAAATTTATAGGATAGCACAAAAAATTAATTGATTTTGGTTATATATAATGCATTGAAAGAGCTTTTGATCTACAGCTTTTAGATTTTTTCTTTTATTTGGTGAGTTATGAAAACACAGCCATGTCATGAAAGCACCAATAAAACTCAGTCATCAGTATTATTAGTTTGTTAGCTGATGGAAGGGTAAGTTGTTTAGTTTTCTTTGTTATAACACTTATTACCAATAGTCAGGGCCATACTGGTCTAATTTGGTCTCGGAATCTGACTATTTTGGCTCCAAAAGTGTAATTATGGTATTGGTATTTTGTTTTTATTTTTAAGAAGATGCCAAATTAATTACTTCTTGGCCTCGTAAAAGGGTGGAATTTTGGATTTCGACCTGGCCTCTAGAATGATTCGGGCATTTGGTCCTGGAATCTGTACTCTTCTAGACCTCCTTCGTCCTTCAGCATGAAATCAGATGTACTTAATGAAGGTTTAATAAATATGTTTAAATTTCAGCAGTATCCAAACAATTTTTGCCTTAAAGTGGAGGTCGTTTTAATTTCTCAACTAAGAGGTAGTTTCCCAAAATAATATTGTTTATGTATGTACTAACGTTTTAGAATCTATGGCTTAAGTTCAGCTTTCCTTTCAAACAAATTCCGGCCAAAGTTTTTCGTTCATACCTGGGTAAATATAGTAGACTTAAGACTGTTTAGCTAAATCTTTTAAAATCGATGATAGAGATCAACTGCATTACTGTATGCAAGATACCTCTATCTATTGTTCAGTCAGAAAATATAAACATCAGCGTTTATAGTCACTGACATACGTTCTAGGAATAGTGCAACCTTACCATTACTCAGATTCACAAAGCCTATTGTGATGTAATTCCTAATAAGCGTTACAGACGGTACTAAACAAAAAAGTATTTTCTTAGATTGCTTGTAGGAAATTGTCCTGAGTTTTATTTAATTATTTTTTTATTTCCCCCCGTTGGCGGTCTTCCTGGTAGGCGTTTATCAAGGAGTTTTAGCAATTTGCCTCATCCGTTCTATTTACGTGATTCTTTCGGTGATTCTTTCCTGAACTCGTTCTGTCTTTTTTTAATCTGTCGCAGATGGCAATCCCAACTATGTTAATCAATGGTCTCATTATGGTCTTTGTTGGTGACTCCTAGGATTTTGTTTTTATAGCATACGTTAGTGTGCTTATCCGACACAGGTTTTATAAATCTTTATCTTACAGACGGTATCTTGTATAGGTAGCCTGGAATTATTGTAGCTCATCTACTGTATTTCTCGTACTTATTAAGTCTAGACCAAATACCTAAATTTTGTATCTGATCTATGGTTTTGTTACCTATAGCCGGCTTGCATCTAATTATCTAATCGTTTGGATATGACCATGCATCGCTTGGGTATTTTAAGTTTATAATGCAAACTTTCTAGGTTGTTCTAATTTGTGGCTATTATTTACGCTTAGAGTAAATAACTTCCTCACATCGTATCTGAAGTTTGTGTTTTTTAAATTTCTGATTATCTGATTAATCATACAAACAAATAACGTGGGACTAATACTATCTCTTTGTCGTATTGCAATATTAATTGGGATCTGGATCTCTTCTGTGATCTTGTTCTTTATTCTAGCCTTTGTATGATTGTAGTGTTTACGATTCTTATGGCTTTCAGAATTTGCCAACGTTTTTTATTACCCTTTTATAAAATCTACAAAGCATATAAACTGTGACATCAAACCGTATCGCTTCCTTGAAAAACCACTTCTGTAGAATATTGTTGGAAAACAGCTTGTCTGCATATAATTCGTTCTACAAAACTGAGACAGTTTTAGTTCGCGAGCACATATTTACAAATTATACATATCCAATTAATCTCTATTCTATGTCTCGAAAGCTTTTTCTGTTATAAACCCTGTTTTGTTCTGATATCCTGAAACTAGAGATATTTTTGCAATGGACTTTTATAAGCACTATGGCAATATCATTGTTTGATAGTTGGGACAATACCAGATGAATGGAGAAAAAGTGAGACAATCCCTGTATTTTAAAAGGGAGAAAAAGCAAGCCAGAAAATTATAGAGGGATCACGCTGCTTAACTCCACCCAAAAACTATTTACAAAAATTGTCACTGCAAAACTTGAGTCATACATCAAAATGAACAAAAAACAGAAAGGTCACCGTAAGAACAGATCTACAGTCAATGCCATATTTATACTTAAGCCAATAACTGAAAAAGCAATTGAAGATAATTCGCCAACCTTCATGTGTTTTGTGGATCTACATAAGGCATTTGTAACGGGAGAAAGCTAAAAAAGAGGCCTAATGCCCGTTACAGATATCGGAAGATGTTCAATCCCGTAGCTCTAGTCAGAGATAGGTGTGGTTCAACTTAAACATTCCTTTAAAACAAAGGGAAAAGCTTACACACTCACAGAATCTCTCAATGTAACTTAAAGATGGTAAAACCTAAGGGCGCCAGAAGCTGGAAATCCAAAACACTATGCCAACCCGCGCAGCTCCTCGCAGGCTAACACCCTGTATATAAGCACCTCCGAAACTATCACTCTGTATAAATGCACCTTGAATACTAACACCCTGTGCACTTACATTAACAAAAAGGGAGTGTATAGCTCTGGACGTATACTAGAGCGCTTCCCAAACAAACTTACCCCGGGGAAGGCTATTAATTATTTACTTCAAGAATAACACTCCTTATAGCTCAGTTGATGATTTAATAATAAATGCAATAAATAAATTAATTAATCAGCACACGTCGAGACCCTTGTCTGCTTGAATCATCCACCTACAAGAACATACTTAATGCAACGACAGAAATAAAAATCTAGACAATAATTGGCATGTACAAGTAATATCTCTTTTCCTAGAAAGTAGTAATAAAACAAAACAAAGACGTAATAAAACAATGCAAAAATTATACAATAATAAAATCATAACTTTTACTTAAAAATCAAATTGATGTAAATCACAAATAAAAATTAAAATAAACTTTTACGTTATCAAACGATTTTTACTTAATAAAAAGAATCAAAATGGTCAGCAACATTTATTAATGAAACACAAAGACTAATTAAAATATCTAACCACAAATAAGAATAATTATTTCATAATTTGGATGCAAAATTTTTAGTTAAATTTTTACAATTTTGAAAAGAATATTTTTGACTTGAATTATCTAAATTACTACTTTAAAAGTTTAAATTATATGATGACTCTGCAGAGTATGAATGAAATTGTTAACTCTATACTTCTGTATTATTGAATTTAATATAAATTAGTTTTAAACTACCCCCCCAACTGCGGGGTTTCACACAAAAGCAATGTTATTAACCAGCAAGATTAATCAAACAGTAACTTATCTTTAGTACAATTCCTTCGACGAGGTCCAGGGTTGGAAAGATTGATTGTCGATGCAGTGGTATCTTCAACAGACAAGGTTCTCGAGCCGGTGATAGAGGTTTTGACAAAACCAAGCGTGAATTGTCTATATCTTAGTAATCCTTTAACAGGCAATAAACTAGTGTTACTTATAGCCACAAAAGAGTCTTTCGAAATTATTATTCGAACGTCCAAAGTTATTAATTTACGTGCTTATAACAACACACATAAGAAACTACGAGAAACTCAAAAATCTATCCACAAGATGCATGCCTTCACGGTAAAAGAATGAAACCGGCGGAGCGGAGCTCTTTTTAGCACGATCCCGAGATGCTCGGTCAGATTTTGACAATTAAATTGCCTGATACAGGAGAGAATTATTTCGGCAAATTACACCAGTAGGAGACGTTCATGAAACCTGCGAAACATCATATGATGAATAAAGTTTCTACTACTATTACTAATTTTTGCTTAAATTTCCAGTATCATCAACTTTTGCACAAAGAACTTGCAGTAGAAGACCTGAAGCGCTCGCTCACATAAGTACCCGGTACGGAAGCTTAAGCTAGAGTATCTGCCCTTCGAGGCCCTTCGCTACGCGTCGGTCTCGCTTAAACGTGACAACATAATTCGACACAATTCCTTTTACCATGGGAGAAAATGAAATGCATGGGCAACTATGTGCCAAATGGAAATTTTTATGGCCCGTTAATACATTGTGAATAGTACTTGGTTGTACGCAACGCTTTGGAAGGGCTTCTCGGAATTTCGTCTGACTTGGCGACAGAAAAATCGTGCCAAAACGCATGTACAAATTGGTAGTTTGAGACTTAACAGGCCTTGAACGAAAGTATTCTTGTTGATCGAAATAAACAATTTATGTGAAGTAAAATAAAATGATTTAATTCTTACAAACGAAAAAAATATCGGAACGCAATTACAGCAGAAGCCGGATGAGTATGCAGCATTTTTAAAATAACATTACACATTTCATCGAGTACAGTTAGACGACATTATCACAATACTGATAGAATACAGTGTGTGTCCACATACAATTTAATTGAAGTACTACATCAATTAAATAGAAGTACCACAACAAGGATACCAAATGGAAACCAAACAACAGCAGAGTTCTGCATTATTCATTCTGCTAATGGGAAAAATTATAGACAGCTCAAAACATCTAAACGGTTACAAAATGGGCAACAAGCAGATAAAAGCATTATGTTATGCAGATGACGCTGTTCTAGTGGCAAGCTCAGAGGACGATTTTCAACGAATGTTATACAAATTACACCTGACATTCAAAAAATATAACATGAGCATACCTACCGAAAAAACCAAGTCGATGGTAATATGTAAAGAACCGCGACGGTGTAAACTAGAGATCATTGAGCTATGATTGAGCAAGTAATGTCGTTCAACTACTTGGGAGCGGAAATAACCAGCCATCAAGACCTATATAAGGAAGTTAGACAACAAGTAATGAAAGGGACACTAGTATCAGGATATCTCAAAGATGTAACGTAGAGAAATAAGTACTTTGATATAGACACTAAAACGAAAATATCTAAGACCATTGTAAGACCAACTTTAACATATGCTGCAGAAACCCGGGCAGACACGGAAAAGACCAAACAATTAATGCGCACTACTGAAATGAACACGTTGAGGGCTATAACTGGTACATATAGAGCAGACCGAGTAAGAAATGAACACATAAGAGAACAGTGCAAAATAACTGATATTGCTCGGTTTGCGAAACAAAGAAGAAACAATTGGAATGAACATGTTAGCAAAGCCAATGACGATAGATTAATAAAAATAGCAAGAGATAAAATACCTCAAGGAAAAAGAAATGCAAGAAGACCTAGGAAAAGATGGATGGAAAGCTGGCAATCATCCTCCATCGACACACCATAATGAAAGTGCGAGGAAAAACAGACTCTAAGTCTACGATACAAGAAGAAGAAAAAGAAGCATTTAGTTGAAGCTACATATACTTTATAATGGCCATTACTACTTCCCAGGAGAAATAATACTGAATATGAAGGAAAGTATTTCCTATGAAATGTAAAAATTCCGAACATGAAAAAAATCGAAAAACGCATTTAGAAATTGGTACCTGAATCCCAAGTTGATTTCTTAACTTTTTAAAAAGTTAGAGTCCATCTTCAATGCAGTTATGGAGTATTTCGGTTATTATTAGAGATAGAATAATGGGCAGTGCACCGCACCATTCAGATTACATACCTTCTTTAGGTTTTAAGGCCATTCCTTTCAACAAGCTTAATCTTTTAGTTTGTGAACAATAAGACGTTAGTTAACGCTCTAAACTTAGGTTTACAAATTTTCCAATCTGAAGAAGTTTGTTAAAACAGTTGTGAGTTGTGACCTTTAAGTAATTCAACTGTCTTTCTCAAATCACCGATGTTTCCAAGCAGAGTACCTAATTAGTTTATAATGTCTCATTCCTGTTTTATCCAAGAAAGATTATTGACCTTGGCTTTAATACTTTGTATTTCGTAATCGATAAAATGTAGGAAGCAATTGAAACAAAATAAAATTAGAACTTTAAATGTAAAAATATGAATTTGCGAATATCTGAACAACAAAAAATAATAAAAGCAAAAAAGCAAAAACACGTAGCTGTGCATGTGCAATTTTACATCTTCCAATTACCGAGTTTTAATAATTTATAGCGTATTTTTTTAATTATTCCGTACCAACAGTATTTTCACGTTCTACGTGCTTCGCGGTTAATACCCTTTCCAGACAGATGAACTTTAATTTATTGAACTATAAACTAATAAGTTTGTAATAACGCAAAATCTCCATTAATAATAGTCCGTTTGTCTGCAGTCCGAGACCCTTATTCCGATTTACAGGCTACGTGAGAGAAATTAGTATTTACCAGGAAATTCATTGGTATTCATATATCGACTTCGACTGTCAACTTCGAATGTCAAGTTATAACCGTAATAGTTATCCACTTGAGGAAACCAAACCAAAACAAATTTCCTTTTCTTTTAAAATAAACTTCAACTTTCAAAAAGGTTCTCTTTATTGATAGAATGTAATATTTATCTGGTATATAACGTCGTCGGCGAGGTAATGAAGGCGGTATTGGAGAGAAGTTAAATGTGTAAGCTTTATGAAAATTCGATCCATCTAGAAAATCAACATTTTATTACGGTTTGATCACGAAATCATAGCCGGTATAAAATATCTAGTGGAACATCTCGCAGAAATCGAGGAAAAGATGTTGCAGCAAGCAATAAACTATGCAGGATAGCCTATGGAGGGTTATCACGGGTAAAAGTGAGAAAGAAATTCGCGCACAAACCCGATGGAGAAAGATAACATCTGATTTATGACGGGCCAGAAATGGTCGATCGAGACGGTGTGTAACTTTAACTTGTTATAGGGTTAGGGACTTGTTTTCTCTTTATGTGTATTCTTTCACTTTGAAATGTATCTACGAAATGGAAGAGTGGAAATATTGCTAGCACGTTTAAAATATTTGTATTCTTTATTACACTATTTCTATTAATTTTTTGTTTTGCTTTTCTTTTCTTATTGAGAGTTTTTTGTAACTGTGAGAAATGTATGAGAAATATAACAACGATAGCAAAATACAGTTTTACAATGCAGCAAAAATAATTTTTTACATTTACTTTGAAGCGCTACTTGTAATAAAACTAGTCAGCGTTAAGGCTAAATTAAGAATGCTAGTGACTGATGGGCAATGTATTTGGTATTCGGTGGGGATAATGGTGTTAGCCTTAGATTTGGATGTGAATATTAAGATAATCCTTCACACACGGGTGACGAAACTAAAAGGATTCTACGCTATTCTTGTTTCTGCTACTTGTGTCTTTTGCAAATTAGAGACTTCAGTGTCGAGATTCTTTATTTTTTCCAGTAAGTTTTCTCAAAAGAGGTAAAATATATTGAATGGGTACCTACTGTCATTTTCAGTTGCTGCATTTTATTCTACCAAACACTGTAGCTGCATTGCCCTCTAAAACTAAAAATTACTGCAGTCAGTGCAAAATTTGAGGACTAATTCTCCTGGTCTTTTCTTTATCACCAAGCAATAAGGTCTTGTTGGCATAAGGCTTTTGGTGTAGTTTGCTATGTAGAATCATTTCTGAATTACTATGAAAAGTGTATGGCAAAATTCTCAAGATATTTGCTTCATACTTTCGAAGAATTCCTTAGATTCTGCCAAAGGCAAATGTAGAAAAAACCAATACTTAGTACAGTATTAACGGCATGTCTAGTAGGTTTAGATCTTTTGGCCGACGAAAGATTTTCCAGTGAAATCGACAAACCTACAAAACCGGGCACTCAATCTTATGTTACCGCTTGAACGGTCCGGTTTGCAAATGACGTTCCTATTCGTTCCAGAATCCTTTAAAATCTACCGGTTGAAGGCTTGCTTCTGATAATATGATATCAAATCTAATCCAGCTAAAATACAATCTACTGCTTCTCAACAAGTTTAAAATCCTTGATTTCAAACTTGGAAATTAGGTTTTCTTTGATCCTCATCTAATAAAGCGAGTCACGACGTTGTCTGACCATCGTGTGATGTTGCTTGCTTTCTAGAATTTAAAATAGCACCTCAAGTTATCACCCGTCATCTTGCTCTATACATACAAGAATTTGCATAATCTTTGGTACCAATTAATTTGTTTTGCTACATCTGCTTGCAGTTCTGTCAAGAGACTCCAAATATAGGCGAAGGCCAATCGAAGAAGAATTCTTGACCTGTGTTGTACCCTACGCTGAAGGATTTAGACCAAGTTGACACACCCCTGGTTAAAGCACATCGTAAATCAGAATGGAACACTGTAAGATAAAGGCAATCAACTACAGTGGAGTACATTTTGGAAATCCTTCCTCGAGTGAATATCAAAGATCACACAACTATCTTGATCTGAAATATAAGAAATCTGCCCTAGATTTAAAGGGCAGCCTAGATTCGACCCCATTTAGTTCCATGATTATCGCTTTTAGTTATTCATTTCATTGCCAGAAGTTAGCCAGCAAATTCAGCTCTAAAATCTCCTCTTCCCCCCATTACTCTGCTTTCTGTTTCAGGCACCAATGAGACCCAGAAGGCCAACAACATGCCAAGGGCCAACTAGATGGGCGCCCCGCTCGGCGTGATTGCCCTTACACCCGCAGCAACGGTGAAGCCGAAGTTGACCTGCCGAACCTGCACTTCTTCCTTCCTGATTGGATTAGACATGTTTTAAGCAAAAAGTTTCAATCGCTCATCTTTCCCATCCCCGACCGCGTGCAGCAGCGTTCACTAACCAACCAACCACAAAATTCCTTCTAGGCCGAAAAGGCGTAATGCCTACAGTGGCCTCTGCTGCTGCTCCACAGCAGCAGGAATAATTATGATTTGACTTTGACTGCTCTGAAATCGTGCAATAATATCGTCTCTCTCTTTCTGTTTGTGTTATTCTTATAAGTTTTCGTAGAGATAATGTTTCTCTGCCTTTTCTATTATCACTTCTTCTGTTTTTCCACCTGCTGCCGGCATTCAGGAAGTTTACTACCGAAGTCTACCAACTTGTAGAAGAATCCCCGGATTGAAGACCTCACCATAGCAAAAATTTGCTCGTTTTTTAAACCTTTTCCTGATTAACCGCAACGCTCATTTCCATTTTTATTTATACTGCTGTGTATCACAAGCCAGATTACAACCCATCGATCAATGCGGCCGAAGAAAAGTTCATATTTCTTTTAAAGCGACCACCGCCTCTATAAAATCGTAAAGCAACTATAAGCACCTTTTTACTTATGTTAAATCTGTTTGCTGTAGCAGACAGGTAGTGTTCGTTGGTGCTAGCATTCTGGTTATCATAAACAAAAACTTCCTAAGTTTTGGATCGCATGTATATCAAGTTTCCAAGTTAGTCGGTTTTTCGAGTGTTTACCAACACAACAACAACCAATGTTATTTGCCGTCATTCTGACAGGAGGCCGTTTAGGTCCTCTTCTGGCTCCTTTAGTCAGACTAGTGGTGGTAGGATTTGTTGGGCAAACGTACATACGTTATCAGTAGATGATTACTGTGTCTTTGATGCTAGATAAACGTGCCGGCGTTTCTGGTTGTAGTATAGAGAGTGGTTTGGCATTGGGCGGTTGGTACTTTTCGATGAATTGGTGAAATTGGTACTGCGTAGATGGAGGTCATAGAGGCCTATGTTGGACAAGGTGTTTACTCAGACATGGCGACAGTTAGAATACATACGATTAGGTGTCAGAAACGGCAATGACACAGAAGAAAGTCGGTCCTGGTTTCCTAATTGTGCCTGGCGGATATAAATGTCTTTTTAGGATACCACCTCCACACGACTAGACCAGGAGTGAGCAACCAATACACTGAGTGTAAGAACGGCTCCAGTAGCGTTGCGCTGGGCACACCGCATTCGATTGTGCCGAAACCTTGGAGAATTACCACTACTGCCGTTCACAGGTAAAGTGTAGCCATTAACGGTCCTTTTTGTCAGGTGTTGCAGCTGTTGTGAGACTTATTTTATTATTTGACACAATAAATTTTAATTTTAGTAATATTGCATTTAGTGACCTTTTTTAATTTCCTTAGTTACTTTTAAGGATAGCAGGCATTACTTACTGTATCTCCGAAAACAGTATTTCATATATTCTACGGACGTCCACTGAACGTTCATCGGATGTCCAAGCTTCGGCGATTTTTGCCTAACGGACGTCCATGGACATTGAACGGACATCCGTACTGAATGTAATTTGGACATCGCTATCTAATGGATGTCTAATAAATTAAAACTAACGTACAAACATATATGAACTAAAATTAGTGTCCACTAAACGTTCGCTAATGGTCGTCTAATTGATGTCCAATTTACGTTCATGGACCTCCGGACTAACTCTGGAAGACAAATGGACGCCCACTGGAGGTCTGGTGCTATATAAGATGTAAACCAAAAGCAGTCTTTATAATTAGATACCTTTTACCTAGTTTGAAACTTTTAGAAATTAAAAGCTAATGGTGACAGAAGAAATTATCCTTTTTGGGTCCATGATAAAGGAAATTAATTGAATAAAATGACACTGTATCACACTTAACGTGATCAGTCTAAATTTGCCTTTAGTGGCAACGATAAAGGTTTTCAAGAAGTGTACGGTGATGCAAGATCGTGAAAACGGCTTTGTTAAATTACGCAAATACGAAACCTCAAAATAACAATTGAAAAATGAGATATTAGTCTCTCGTAGTAAATAGTGTCCAACATAAAATATAAAAACCAGTGAATAAAGTAAACAAAGTTTAAATGCAATAATAATTCAATTTGAGCAAATTAAAAATATAGACTGACACCTAAACGTGAGAATATCTGCCAGGTGTAAAATTTCAGGCAATTATCAGCAAATGGCGCGCGCTATTTGAAAGTGTAAGCAAACAAACGGGCAACTAACTATAAAGCAGGGAGCAGTAACAAAAATTATAAAATATGAGGTGAAAAGTAAAAAGAGGGCAAGTGAAAAAGCAAATTAAAATTTACAATCAAATTGTTTCAAGGGAAACAAAATTATTTTAAGGTCATCAGTAAAGGAAAGTACTAAAAGTTATTTCGAATGACTATTTTTATTTTTGATTGGATTTTGAAATCGATCGTCAACAAGTTTAAGATATTTTGTGACTTGCCTAATTTAGTTTTTTTTATTACATACAAAATTATATACTGTGACTAAACCAATTTAAAGAATAAATAACTAGAGGCCATTTTAAAATATGTGATGTTGTCATCATTCATTATTTTCAAATTTCCGTAGCTCTCAGAGAAAGGAAAAACCTAGTAGTCTTGCACAAGTTGGTGTTTAATGTTATAATGGCTCGGTATATAGGTCGTATTTCATATTTTAGATTAGATATAAACATAATCAAAACGAACCACATTTTTCTTTTTCTCTGTTTTCTTACATTCTTTTTCATAACAGTTTTACAGTTCCTTAGTGCCGCTGTTATTCGACTGAAATTTACGATATAAAGAAAATGAAAAGAACTAGAAAAATATTTGGGACGTTAAACTGTCTTATAAAATAAAGAGGTTGTTTTATCATATACTGTTTATCAAAAAGCAATAATACTTTTACCATCTTTTACTCAAAATTCCAAAATACCACACCTAATGTCTTTGAATGAAAAACGGGGAACATTATAAGTGCTTTAAAGATTAAAGTAGTTTTTTCTTCTGTTTACTTTAAAGTGGCTAGCTCTATAAATATTAAATTCTTTATAAATATTTACAACTATTTTGCTTTCCTTTGCAGCTAATTTCAGATAGTAAAATTCCTGTCACCCCTAGTAAAATATATGCATCGTGATTCAAACTAGAGGAATTTGTGTAAATTTATTCATAACTTCAGGAAGAGCAAAATGAATTTTAAAGTAAATTGACTATGAAATTTATACAACATAAAAATAAAATACCAAAAAACAAGTTATTAAATCTACTTTAAAGAGGATAAGCCTCGAGGAAGCTTTCAGATAAGGAAGGTATGTCGTTAAGTTAATTTCGTTCTTTTTTTTTTCTCTAAAAGAGTATCCTTAAAGTTATCCAATAATTTTCTCAAATGCAGTAGGAAAAGGGTTCGGTTGAATGCGAACCTAATTTGTCCCAAGTAAATAGATTATTGAAGCTTTTCCCTATAGGACTAAAAGTTTTGAACGACTCAAATTGAATGCTACCAGTCAACATATCTAAAGAGGATCTTTATATAGTTTAGATTATTTTGTTCTTTTTGTTTCTGACTTTGTATTTTGCAATTACAACACAAAAATGAATGTGTAAAGCT
>VTPC01002561.1:0-17073 GCA_011009095.1 Ignelater luminosus | reverse complement strand
GTATTAAAGAGTAGATTCCAAGGTTAAAATTGAGTGTTGCTTAGAAACAAACCCATTTTTTACTGTAATACCCAGGGGTTCAAATTGGAATCTGAAAAAAGCAAAATCAGAAAGAGAATCAATAATATTTTAGTAAACATAATCGCAATTGTTAAAAAACAAAAACAATGCAACCAGGATTCATATTGGAAACACTAAAGTAAAACCTATTAATACCCAAATCAGTATCAGAATTGGAATCGAATCATTTATACTGGTTCCAAAACCTATTTAGAAAATTATCAAGTAATCAATCACTTGAATAAAATATGTAAACTGGTTAGTGGAGACCATGATATTGTTTTTAAAGGCACTGAAACCGAATAAGAAGAATACCTACTGTAAGTCTGTAAACTTAAGATTACAACATAAGGAAAGATTATGTTTAGTAGATTTGGTTATACTTAAACAATTGCTTCTTAATTAAATCAACAATTCCCAATTTAATCAAATTTTGAAAGTATCACTATGGACCAAAAACATTTTTACTTTAATGGCATCAGTTACTTGAAAGAAAAGAACTGTGATGTGGAATCAGAATCGTATGAAGTAACGGTTTGACTAGACTTTCATATATATATATTGCCCGGGTGTGACAAGAGAATCATGATAGTACCAGTTCCAGGTGACGAGAATGAACGGTTCATATGACCATTTTTCTAAAATGCCGGTTCCACCCATAAACTCCAATAGAAGTAACATTATGAGACTGGCATTTTTTTGAAATCTACGCAGATTAACATGTGTGTCTATGGGGATCATTTTGTGTTAGGTTAGGTGATTTCCTATAGAATTCCATAAAAAATTCTGTGGAAAATCAAAATCATTTGAACTGGTACCATTGTGATCCTTTAGTCAAGCCCGATCGATTTCCACCCCCTCAATTCTATGCCTATATACGAAAACATAACAAACGGTTTTTGGTAACAGGATCAGTAAGGGTTCCAGAAAATGTTACAACTGGAATCCATATTTGTTTAGTGGTTTCTGAAAGTATCGGAACCAGTAAGATTATTTTTAAAGTACCAGAATCAGAATCTCTAAACCATAACGACTTCATAGTTTTTAGATGAGGGTTGGCCATGCTTTTGATTTGTTAAATTGTAAGCTGTGCACACTTTCTAAATACCATTCTTAACAATGTTGCCGTTTTTTTTGCATTTTAAATCTAGTTTGTTTACTTCATACTTGTCGGTCAAATTAAAATACTTGACATTTACAAATTTAAAAAAGATCTAGCAACATACTAACAAGGAGACAGGACATTAAGCACATTGGGTGCCAATTTCTGTGGTAATTCTAGAGGCTGGAAAAAAATATACATGCCTTGCCGAATGCGCTGTAGTCTTAGTTATGAAGTTTTGAAAATATCGTAGCCATCCTGTTAGGGCAGTCAACAACCAGCCCGAATGCTGCAGTTAATAGAGTGGTTACTTCCTAACGCATGTAGTGCAAGTTCAATCTTCTATTCTGATGTGCTGCATGCATTGTGCCATTGTAAGCAATAAATGATGGAAAACATAATATTTAGACTAAAAGGTGTCAATTCAACATGAAAAGTCTCATTTGTACGATTTTGCATCCCATTCACACAACTCAAACTGTCAGATTTCCATGGCTAGGTCTCATCTAAAAACTATGTGAACAGGGTATAGTAACAAAACACCAGCTTTAAAGACAAAATATAATAACAAAATAAATGCTTTCCAAGACAGTTGGAGAAAAACAAATAAATTAGAAAGTCACAGTCGGTTTATTAAGATAGATCGGATAGATCCCATAAAAGGAATTTACGAAATAGAATTTAAAACCATTTGTTTAAATATTTTATTATACATTTTAAAAACATTTTATTTATACTTTTTAAGTCTTTATGAAATTTTACATATAACATGTCGATTATTACGATACTTACACACAATATATTGCGACTTTCCTTACACAGCCTTAGTCTAAAGTACCTAGTACCTGCTAACTTAAATAAATTACATAATTAGTATCCCTCGATGCTTGGATTCTCCCCTGAAGATACACCTTCGGCTGAAACTTAAAAAGCAACTTTTAATTAATAAAATGCTTGACAATTATAAATTCTGATATGATCTGAAAAAGATTTGTTTTTAATTTCTGAATTATTGCCAAATATATTAAATATTTTTAGACATTTAATTTTTAAAGTGGAACGATACAATAATATACTCAACCGATGCCTTGAACTTCAACAGATGTTAAATTCACACGACAACTGAAAGTAAAGCATAGTGTGATAGTAACAGGCAAGTTTTAAGATTGGTAATTTGTTATCTAGCTTCTGGAATTTGAGTAATGGGAATGCGATCTGGTTTGAAAGGAAGAGTGACTATGACCTGCAAGTCATTTAATTAGATCATAATTAATTAAGGAGTATTTACTAAATTGCGAATTCAAAACAGATCTTCATATTTATTGCTTATAGCAAACAATTTCTTATATAAAACAATCCTCAAATACTAAGTTTTGCTCTGATCTGTATAGAAATTTTCTATATCTTTTATTTAAAATTTTTATTTCGTGTAAATAATTATTTTAATATAATAAATATAATTTTATTAATTATATAACCAGCACAAGCTAAAGGTTTGCAGTATATGCATATCTAAATTATGACTTTCAAATCATCCAAATATAAAATATTTGATACACTAATATTAAGTTATAATGCCTCTGCCTTACTCATTAAATATAAAATCAGTCAATTATTACTCATAGAATTTCTTTTAATTCCAGAAACAAGATAATATTGTAACAGGTTCTACCACACCTTTGCAAAGTAGATTCGGAAGGTAAAACTGCAAGCCTTCCGAAATGGATCTGGATAACACTGGCCACACCTGTAAATTGAAAAAAGTCCTAATACTTTGTTCACATTTCTAATAATATTTACATACGATATACTAACAAGCAAATTACCTAATATTAAGAACATTTGCAAAAAATTCAATAACGTAAAATTAAATCTCTTGTAACCAGTAAAAATATCAGTAATTAGTTTTTGCAAACGTTTTAGATTAACACCTGTGTAAGGAAAGCGCATCTCTACACTATTCATTAATTATAAATAAAAATTATGATAACAAATATGAAAAAAAGTTTATAAAGATACAGACATTTTAAAGTGATAACAGCAACTTTTCCCATCCATTTAATCCAATCCTGTCCATGCTCCAGAAGCATTTTCGCTACAAGAGGTACAGAATTCCAATGAAACTCTATGTTTTGAAACATGTAAGCAAACACCAACATCATCTTCTGATTCACTTCTTAAAATACTACTATAACTATGCTCATTTGGTGTATCTCCCTTAAATTGTGACTTATCGATTTCATATTCTTTTGTTTCTGAGATTTCAGGCAATAAATACTGATTTTCATTATTGTTAATATTAAAGTCTGGAAGGCCAATAGAATCTAATGTAAAATCCAAGTCATCAAATACATTTGAAACATCAAAATCATTGGTACAATCACTTGTTGGGGAGACGCTAGGTAACAATTCGTTTGGAATTGGAATGTCACAAATGCTTTCGTTGCAATCTTCCCAGGGATGAGCTGTTTTCCTTGCTATATATGGTTTAGGCTTTGAAACACAAGAATTGTTCAATGTCAAGGTTTTATCCAAAGAAGTGGTTACAGACATACCTGTACTATTTCGAATATTCTTAACTAAATTACTTATATCACTACTATTTGCCAACACACTTTTCAAATATTTTATCTCTTTCTGTAATTCTGATATAATCAAAGATTGATTATGAAGAACTGAATTTAACTTCCTCTTGCCGTCTCTTAATTTTGTTACTTCATTTTCTAAATTCTGCACGTATAATTTTTTACGTTTACGATTTTCGCGTGCCATAAGTGCGTTTTTATTTGTACATTTCATTTTCTTATCGCTATATACCATTTCTTCGTCATATTCTTGTTTGACCTTGGATACATTTCTAAACGTAATTTTCTGAAATGATTGGTTTTTATTTGATGTATTAGCTATGTTATTGTTT
This sequence comes from Ignelater luminosus, assembly GCA_011009095.1. Classification (NCBI taxonomy): domain Eukaryota; kingdom Metazoa; phylum Arthropoda; class Insecta; order Coleoptera; family Elateridae; genus Ignelater; species Ignelater luminosus. Next base: position 12,994 of record VTPC01002561.1, on the reverse strand, counting down.
GGCATATTTACATGTAATCGTTTTGCATCTTGGAATGAAAAATAATCACCATCCTCTTCTGAAGAACTATCGGATTCGGTAACGTAAGACGTGCGTTTTCTTCGGGGCACCATTGTAATCGATACAATCACACTTTATCAAAATACTCGTTTATGCTATTACTATTATTAGTTAGTACAACTTTACAATCTTGTTTATTAAACTTCTACAAAGTTTTTGCGGTGGAAGAAATTTTATAACAACTAAAACTCAACGCCCTTCAACTACCAAAAATTACAGCACACAATTACGACAATTGCACAACAACATGGAAACCAATGGAAACGGAAACATCGGATCGGAAACTTTGTTTTGTTTGTAGTTGCAAAGCAGTGTTGCCAGATTTCAAAAAAGTTAATACTCTTACCAATATTCGGAAAAAGATCGTTATAATTCTTCAAATATACAAACTTTCAAAAGTGTCCGACCATGTTTTTAGGCATTCTACTTTTAATACTTTCTGTTAAAACCTTTAAAAACAAGAACAAATAATTTTAAAATATAGTAGGTTTTTACATCATAGAATTCAGACTAGGCCTTGATATGATATCTTTGTAATAGTATACTTTGAAGTTTCACTAGTAGAAATGACGGAAAAATCCTCAATTTAGTAAAATTATTCTTCAACTCTTCTAAGCAGTTTAAACATATTATTCAAAATGAAGAAAGATTCTCACTTCTGGCAACACTGCTGCAGTAGAAGTACAGGCCCTAAAAAAGAAAATGGACAGAGCTAAGTGCCAGTTGCATAGGCAACCCATTCTACAACATCGCCGTTACTCTCATGCCAAGGTAGGCTCTCGAGGCTCTCTGCAGGGCACCTGTCGCAATTAGTTCCGCATCATTGAATCTTTACCTAGCGGTTCCGGAGATTATGATATTTTCGATTTTTATATAAAATTTATAAGACGTAAAAGCTAAACATTTGTGTACATACTTTTCAAGGAAGAAATATAAGTAAGACTTACGTTAATAGTTATTGAATTGGTCCAAAAGGTTGTGTGTATTAGAACATTTTTTAATTAACACTGATCTTTAGTGAAAAAGGCATTAACTATAAGCATTAACTTGAAGCTCTAAAAGATGCGTATTATAAAACCCACAGGGGAATATTCTGTTTAATTCTGAGAGAGCGTCAAAGTATATCAATGTTTACTAATAACTTGCAGGAGCTGAGGCTAGATTTAATAACATCTTAGTTAACCGTAATTTTATTTATTTAATAAATTACAAATGCAAACAAATGAAACTTATTAACGAAATACCTTCTTGAGCCATTTGCTGTTAAACGATACCACAACATTCTTATTTAAGTACACAAGTTTAAATTCTCATTAAGATTTTGGAAAAGGTTATCACAACACAGAATTCAAATGAAAATATATATATAGGTAATTACAAACCAGCCATTTCACTTTATAATTGCGCCCTTCCAAATCAATATAAAGAGTTGAGTATCATTAATTTGAAAAGTAAAGAAAAGCGAGATTGAAAAATATCTATCGCGGTTATGGATTTATGGATGCATGTCTGTTTCTAATTAAAATCTTTACCTACGACTGTTAAATAATGAGCCCATTATTTAACATCCTCGAATATGTCTTTCTTCAGCTGCTATAGATAAACTATTGTGCTTAGTATTTGTATCGCACGTGATGGCTATTTCTTCACTCGTGTTGCAAACTTCATTATATTGAAAAATTACATGCTCGTTAAATAATATACTATTATAACATATTTAAAATTCGCATGGCAAAATAAATCTCCACTAGGAACAGGTATGCGTCAGCAAATTCATCGGTGACCGAGATAAATTTTTGTTTTCTATTTTGCTGTATTTCTAATAAGTAACAACCTTATAATACACTCTTTGATGCAGATCTATTTTTGCATAAGGCAGTGAATGTCGGAATAGATATATAACGTACCAGTAGCGAATACAGAAATATCAAGTTGCCCATCGTATTTCTCTTCTTGTTATCTCTAGATATTAGTCGTTAGTTCAGTCAATGAATGCCCAAAAGCGGATTGTAGAGGACATGGAATGGAGGATAATTTTTTTCTTGAGGAATGTATTGGTGGTAGTTAGGAGGCAAAGATACTAAAAGTCCCCGCCCCTAGCCCTGCCGTTTCAGAGGGGGTGGGGATGGGGTGGGGTATGGAATCGTTCCTTTTGTCGATTTTTCGCTTATAACTCGGAAATGGTGCGTTGTCCGGTGAAAAGTATTCCTTACAAAATACAAGATAATTACATTTTCTACAAGAATGTTCATATTTATTTTCTTCCTATGTGTTATAGTTTCCGAGATATTCGCCAGCGCAAATCGATAATTTTTGAAAAACTTTTTTTGCCTCACATTTTTTGTCGAAGTTGTTCTAACTTCTCAGCCTTATGTTTACGAAAAAGTCGTCAGACAGAAAGTTGTAGAGCATTACATTTCCTTCAGAAATATGTATGTTTACCTATCGGCTTATTGTGCCACACTTTGAATCTACTGTACCCATTCCAGCACTGGAGTTCCCTGTAGTAACACACAACTCCTTGACTGGGTGAGTGTTAAATATGCTTGGTTCTGTTTCTGTTGATCCATAAATAATTTGCCTTCTGCGTGTCAGAGTTTCGCATTTACATAGTATCTGTTCAACTGTCTCTGCTCCCCTGTTGTACATTCTACCCTGTAGGTCTTTGTGATACAAGTTCATTTTATTTAGGCGTTTCTTTACAGGTGCATGCCCTGTAAGGTAGCCTACTACTGTTTGTAGCTGTTGCCTTGTTCTTTCACTGCATGGATTGCCTATTACAGGATTTTTCATGTTCTTGTCGTGACAAAGTTTGCCATTTCAAAATGAGAGTAATCAACCTCAGAATGGAAATAATCAATTTCAAAATGGAAGTAATCAATCTCAAAATGGGAATAATCAATTTCAAATTGGGAATAATCATTTTCGAATTGGCAATAATCAGTTTCATGATGAGATTAATCAATTTCAAGTTGGGAATAATCAGTTTATAGTAAAACTAATCAATTTCAAGTTAGACCAATCAACTTCAAATTGATCCTAATCCAGTTTAGATTGGGAATAGTCAATCTCACATTTCATTAATCAATAGACATTAACAAAATAATTTACTGCAATGAACAAAAGTGGTGTATTTTAAATACTTTAATACAAACAAAGTTATATTAATGTTAAACTTTCTTGCAAATATTCCAGAACTTACTGTTGTTACTGTTTGCTCATATTCATAGATTTATTAGTTATATTAAATATAATGTTAATTAAAGGATTCAATGGCAGAAATTTATGTCTAACATATTTAAATCTCTACATATGAGCCACGTATCGGGCACAATTAGCAATAGTAATTCTTGAGCTATTTGCTCGTATAAGATATTTTCCAGTTGCTGTAGACGAAACCCTATTAGAGTCCTATCCGCCTGTTTTCACCGACCAAATTATGTGACTTGAATGGCAGAATCAGCCCCGCTCAATAGGGGCCCCCGAAAATTTTTATTTATATTTTTTTTAAATTCCTAAATATGTAAAAATAATTTGTTAAACTTTTTCTGGAGATAGACAAAGTATTTTTAAAATATAGTTATAAATTATGTTAATTAATTTCATTGTAATCATTTGTTCAATAAAAACATTTAGATTTAAAATTTAACTTTAAAGTACTCATAATGAATACTGTCGTACATGTGTTGATGCGTACCAACATTGACACCAACGAATACAAAAGGTTATGTTGTGCAAAGTTGAATATTTGTGCTGATCCTCTTGAAAGAGGAGTAGTGAATTGATATTAACATAACGAAACAAATAGTTTGGTAACAGTTCGATACAGTTACTCCTAGGACTAAATTTGTACAGAAAGAATTTAATCCTACCAATGCATGTATATCCATTCAGAGAATCAAAAGACACCTGCGGAAGGCCTCTCCGACGCCAAGCACTTAGAAGATTTTTAAAAAAACTTTGAAAATCGACGATCTTGACAATTCACTAGCAAAACGACAGCCATGACACTATAATATCGCGGCTACGTTTGTGCTACGACAGATTAAATAAGAGTCAGATATTTCACTCCCTATTCCACCAATGTTCCCATTTTTTGTCTCTGCGCATTTACATTTGATTTCTGAGAGTTTACCACGCCTACTCTTTTACGCGCATTTTATGAAAAATGCATACCACGCTGTGCTGCTTGTGCAGTACATGTCAAAATAGCAAGCTCTGGGAGTTATTTTGAAAGAGAGAGAGCAATAGAATCCACAAATATGTCGAAGTGAAAAATCTGACTCTTGTTTAATCTGTGGTGCTACTCTCCGACAGCGTACCAACCGACAGTATCACAACCCAATTAAATCACCTGGAGAAAATGGGTGAATTCATTAAAAAAATGAGCTTTTAGCTACTACTACCTAGCAACACCCTCGCTACGCCCCCGTGCAAGATTGGAGTAAAATCCATTAAAAAAATTAACGTTTAACTCTTTCTAATCTAACCACACCTTCTCTACGCCCCCGCGCAAGGTTGGGGGACATGCTGCAGTAGGGGGTTGGTAGTGTGCGCAGCAGCTGAATTAGTTGCCAACTTCATTGTTTATATCGTGCAACGTAACCTAAGATGTGCTTAAAAATCGTGCTTGTTTTTCGTCGGTTTCACCAAGATTGAATTAATCTCCTTTACCTCCGGCCACCTAACTGTGTTCAATGAGTAATTATCTACCTACTGATACCAAAAACTTGCCCTCAAAACGTCGTTTTCCTAGGGATAGCTATATCCAACAGTTACCAATAGTTTTAACAGTTACTTGTTTGAAATGTGTAAGTATATTATGAACAGTGTTGGGTAGAATTTAGATTCAAGTATCTAGATCCTGGATCTAGGTACTGTTTTGAAGAATATCTTTTGATCTAATCTAGATCCAAGATCAGTTCGAAGTAATTATATTTAACTTCTGGGAAATTTCCTTTTCAATACTCAATTTCCGATCTATCACACAATGGACGTTAATAACTTGGAACCATAAAAAACACGCAAGCTTACCCAATCAAAAATAAAATTTTTTTAAGCAAAATTTTATTATAAAAACAAAATTTATAAATGTGATAATGTTCATTAAGTATTACCCTACTAAAATATATTTAAAAAACCAGCAACCACTTCGTAGTTCTTAAATGTTCTAGGTTTAGAAGCAAAAGACACAACATTGAACAAAAATGCAGGTAATTCTGTATTTTCAGATAGTTAATTAGAAGTCATGGGGTCTCCCAAATTCAACAAATTTAAAACTTTCAGGATTTAAATCCTTTTAACCAGATGTTAGGTATAGTCTCTCGACTTTTCTCACGAAATACATCAATAGGTAAAACAATTCATTCAAAGACATCACAGTACCCTCTTAAATCATAAATTTTATCATCAACCATTAAAGGGTTAGCATAACTGTGTACTACTTTGACCAAGGTTAATTTAATATTTATATGCTATATGTAAACTTTATGCATGTAATATTAAATTTGTTCAAATGCAAATAATAAATCTATTCTGTATTATTTATTATTATTATCATTTCCTGAAACAAAAATAAAAAGTATTTAAGAAGGATCTACATAGATACTTTTTAATAGATCTTGAATCTGTATCTAGGTACATAATTAAACTGACGATCTTGTATCTGAACTAAATCCAGGTGTGAGAAAGTATCGGGATCTGGAACTACATAGCGAGTGGAAGGATCTTCTCCGACACTGATTATGAATTACAATTGTTCTTATTCTTGACAAGTTTTTTTAATAATTGAAGACCCAGAAGTAATCAGGGTATTTGCGCTCGGCGACTCGTCAAGTCATTTCCCAGATTGTGGGATTTTTCTGAAAACATGAAGTGTTTCAAATTCAATTTAAAAAAAATGCTATCATAATGACCATAAAGTTATGCATATTTTCCCGTGAAAAATCTTTTTGTCAGGGCAATAGTTTACGAGATAAAAAATAAAACGTCGATATTTTAAAGCAAGGATTCATTCTAATGGAGGGGGGCCCTACAATGTGCAGTGTTTAGGGCCCCTGAAGATATTAGTCCGGCCCTGTCAATTACCATTACTACTGGTGACTGATATATATATATATCAAGCATTAAGAATATACTGGCACACAAATTTTTTAGTTTCCGGTTTCTTGAATGTTTCTTTTTTAATTTCATAATGAATCAAACCCAGATTGCTTTTACATCCAATAATATGGACGCTAGATCCTCTACTGCCTGCCGAAACGTAGATACAACGAGTTTCTTTTTTGGATCTTCCTTTCTTCTTTAAATAAATGAGGCCTTTTTATTTATTGATTTCACTTATTTTTATTAGTTAAATATGACAGTTCACAGTTACTGCAACTGATTGCAGATTGTTTAATCTGATATAGATTAGTCTCAATTTAAAGTTGATTGATCTCAACTTGAAATTTATTATTGCCAATTCGAAACTGATTGTTCTCAATTTAAAAATGATTATTCACAATATGAAAATGATTATTCCCATTTTGAAATTGATTGTTCCCAATCTGAAGTTAAAAAGGTATAGTCTGTATACTAGGTTTGCTCTTCACAGCTCAATCTAGAGCTTCTTTGTTCCCATTTCCCTCAATCTGGTATAATAATCTCGAAGGGGGTATCTTTTTCTAGGTATCCTGATCTGATTGGTACGTTGCTCAGTTGACTTTTCGGTCGTTAAAGGCCTATTCTGACCTCCCCATTTATTACACCTCCGTTTTTTATCCACCTTGCTGGAAATTCAGTATTCAAATGAACTGTTCAACAATTGAAGTGGCCCATCAAAAAAAGAAAAGACAGAAACCACAAGTAGTTATGAAAAATGACCATGGGTAACTTTGATTTTGTTTTTATATATAATTCTACATTAATTTTGTATATTTGTAGTAGTAGTAGTAGTAACAGTTTATTTAGCTAAACAAGCTATTTCATATAGTACATACAAATACAGAATAACAAATATTCAAAAATTTGTTTGGCTTTTTATTTATGTACAAAACCCAATAGTAATCGACCAACTTCTCTTTGAGAATTACCTTGCTCTACTAAACGGCAGGCTAGATTTCAAGTATCTTTGCTTAACCGATTAGATATGCTGTAGCAAAAATCGAAAAACACGTTTTTTTGAAAATTCTATAAATTATGTCCCTATGCAATCAGGAACTAAATTACTTTTCAAATTATTCAATTCTGAAATTTTTATGATTCTACAAAACAAATCTTACATCAAAATAAAAGAATTCTTTGTAAATGACATTTCAACAAGTGTTGATGCCTTTTTGTTTCTAATAAACACGAAAACATAATCTTTTTTTTAGTAGGCCACTTCAATTGTTGAGCAGTTTACATATTAACGTAAACAAAATAATAAAACAAGTTTAAATAAATTTAGACTGAGTATGTTTATTAAACCGAGTTTTACAGTTATGTTGATTTGTCTTTGCATATGAATCCTGATTAAAATATCCAGGACCATACTAGCAAAACATTGGACGATAAAAACGTAAAAATAAATCCAGGTTCGTATTGAAAAAAACTGACCTGGTGATGATATCTGAAATATGAAACGTTGTATCTGGAAAATGATTACACAGTTCCAAAGAACACAAAATAGTGCTCTAATAATGTGTTATTAGTTTTTAAATAAATATGAAAACAAAGGCGTAAGAAATTAATAATGAAAAATTATTATATTCCAAGTTTTTTGACTTTTTAAACGGCATGTTGGGCACATAAATTTGCAACTTTGCAATAGTTTAAGCAAATTTGTATCTCTTACGGTTTTTGAGATCCCCATACAACTACTCGAATTTGTAACACCCTGTATATAACCCGGTATTAATCAACAGGAGATTTAATCCTGTATTCAGCCATATAAAAATATACAGAGTGTTCAATTTAAAAAATCAAGATATTCACGTTTGAAGTTAGTCAACTTTAAGTGCTTCCAACTGGCTTATAAAGAAGTTACTTGACATTTTCTTGGTACATTCTGACAGCCATTTATCATGATTCATGGACATACATGTGCTAAAACAAGTCTTTAGCCTAAACAGTCTGTGAGCCACAACCGACTAATACAAAACCTACAAAACAAAAAAAATATCAGGCTTTAAGAATAATTGCTAAACGATGCATCGTAGATATAGCAAATCTATATCGATGAAAAACAGATTCCATAGAGAATACAAGTATGTAAAAATATTCATAGTATTGTATTTAAGAAAAAAAAGTGACATGTGAAGTGTGACGCGTATACATGTAACACTTTGTATACGGGAAAAACAATATTGGTTGGTAGAGAATCAAGTGTCGAAAGCAATGCATTTTGAACTTTTGTCATAAATAATGGAGTTATGAAAGGACGCGTTTTAGGTGTATAAGCACAATAAGAATACAAAATCAGCACAAAGAACCACTACACAAAATCACAGTATAGCTACTTAAAATTTGTACTGTCCTAGAAAAAATGGAAAACAGTCAAAATAGTCATTGTGGGCGCATCTTGCTGGTTCTTATGATGATGCATTAGATGTATGTTGAATCCATGATATGGACACATTTCTATATTTTTTAAGTAATAGCTGGTGTGAGTGTACCTACAGGTACATTTTTATAGTGCATACTGACTAATTATCAGTTTTGGTGGTCCTGGCAAAAAGTTATTATTAAAACAATTAGTATAATAGTCTTTTGCGTAAAATACTCTAGAGTACTTCTTATACGTTGCCTTATAGTACAGACGTCAATAAAAATAAAATCAGCTCTTATGATATGGATGACGAACTACCTTTGTTTTTTATGCCACAATAAAGTTTATATAATATTGTTTTTGTAACCATTAATAACCTAAATGATAATGATATAAGTGGAATTAGTGATTGCAGTTGTTATTTGCCAGAAAGTTGTTATTAAAAATGCCATTGCATAATTACGATTATAACATATGATAGCACTCTTTTGATGCAGACGCCAATAAAAATCAAATGTAGATCTTGGGAATAAGAAATCTACTTCTGTACAAAAATAAATTTTTATCTTTACTATCAGCAATAATTTGGTTGATGGGTAACTAACGGTGTAATCTGCCAGTAGGTACATCAATTTTTATTGGTTTCACCTTTGTTTCAATCTGACATACAATTTATCTTGAGAGATTTATTTAATCGTTAGGTTGTTTATACAGTATTACATCAAATTTGGAAAATACTTCAGAAGATAACTCTACTAACGTGTGTATATGTATAATATCTCTTTTACTATCAGATAAATTAAGTGGATTACGTGACTAAGCAGAAATAGTTACGAAAGGCATTGCGTAAAAAAAGACTGTCGGAACTTCTTTTTCTAAGTAAGTATTCAAAGAATACTTTTTGTTTGAAACAGTTATGCTGATTCTCTTAAAGGACTGCATCTATGATCAAAAGTATGAATTTGCTGATTCATCCTAGAAATTGTTTTTCTTTAACATTAACAAACAATATGATATTAGGGTTGTAGGTTATGAGATAAAAATATTTAGAGTATTAATTTTAGAGTACATGATGCAACAAAATAACAATACTTAATTATTTTAGAGATGGCAAGTAATACACAAATATAACGCATATGTTTGTATGGTCAAACTGAAGTATTCTGAACAAAACACGATAATAAAATATTCTATCTAACTTTAAAACAAAAATTCTTAAGGTATGATTTGGTTCACACAATAATGTTAATTTTTTCGTAATAGTACCGAGCAGCACGTACCTATCAACTTTCTGAGACCTATATAAAGTTCATCTTCTTTAGAAATATGAAGAACAAATAATGTTAATAATTGTTTATCACTGTAATTATTTATCGTCATTATTCGTTACATCAAAGTATTTTTATTATTCAATATGTGCCATCGATTAATCTTAATCGTCAAAGAACCAAAATTTATTCTTATCTACTAATTAAGAAAAACAAACAATCTTATAGAGAGATGAGAAATATAACTTTTGACGTTAAGAATAAGATAAGGATAAAAAGGAAAGTGTTTGGTGAAACGACCAAAAATTTCTTGTTTATCCACCCAACTTTTAAATAAATTTAAAGATCAACAATTACAAATAAAAAGACACGAGAGAATCATATGTGGATTTATTAATTTATTTAAAAAAAATGTATATGGATAAATTTCTAGGTAATTTAAGAAAATATTTTTGAAACTTTGTTTTTGACTGTTGCATGTTTCCATCGTCATTGTTTTTCTTTCAGCAAGATTACATATTATTCCTTAGGCTTGCCAGACATAAAAAGTAAAATGATAAAAATTATCTAAAGCTCATCCTTATTAGTTTTATTGATATGTAAATACTGAATCTTAGAAACAGTAATATTATTTGTAGAGTTGACACAATTTATAGAAAATGACCGATACCGTATTAATAATTTTTAATCGTCTGCTGATGTTGTGTTAGCGAGCGTCGGTTTCGGCTGATTGTTTTGTTATTTTTCCATTTCATTCATTTCAACAAAGATCTTATCTACGTTATTAGTTGATTTTCTACACCTTGTAATGATTTTTATGTTTAAAATATTAGCAGAAAATAAAAACATTTTTTTTGATACCAGCAACTCTTTCAATTTTGAACAAATACATAATTTCAAGATTACCTTGATGGTTAGTTTTTCTAGCTGCTAAATATAAAAAATAATTTGAATTTAAAACTTCTACGAGAATGAGAAGGTTCATTGCCATATAGACACAATAATTCTGGAAAGTGATTAGTAGAACGTATAGTAATGATCAGAAACTCTACCTTCGCAGGCGTACGGAATCCCCGTGCGACCTCCGTAATGCTTATGATATACTTTTCGAAGAATGGAATGCAATGGAAGGGCACAACAGTACTTAGTTACGTCATTGCCTATTTTCTGGTATTCTGTAGGGTTTTACACCTACGTATTGCAGTTTGCAGTGGGAAATTTCTTCTTGGTTGATGTCACGTACGCATTCTTTTTATATGACTTTCACTTTCCTACCGTTATTGCTTCAATAATTTCCAACATAGAGTTGTTTTTAAACAATTAAGTTTGAATTTAGTCTTCTTAATTGCTATACAATATCCATAGGGTTCAACTCGAAATGAAATGTCAGAGGATGACGAATTTGTTTAATCTCAGCTTTTAGTATCTTATTTACAATTGTAACTCATTGCAGATGGAATGTACATTTCTGAAAGACACACATTTTATTCCATTAAATCTATAAAAAGAAAATCAAATTCTTTAATTACTCTTTAGATAAGATTAACAATTTAAAGAATCACAAAAAAACAAAATAAAGATTTAAGTCTGTTGCCTGTAGGGCATTAAGCTGTTTGAAAGAATAGAGGGTTCAGTAATGCATGTGTCCTTCACCAGCACGAATAACTTTTTGGCATCTTCGTGGTATGCTTGGCACGAGCCGTCTAATGTCCTTCTTGTGGTATATTGTCCCATTATCCGATTAGGGCTTCTGTTAGCTGCTGAAGAGTCTGAGGTGCATTTGGGCTCTTCCAAACATGTCTGTTTAACATACCCCACGGTCAAGTCTTAACACAAGTCAATCCATAGTTTGAATTCTATACTCATTTAGAAAATTCATGGTGATGTCCACAGTATGTGGCCTGATATGATCTTGCATAAAAGCTAAATTAGGGCTTATGCCGTACGCAGCAGGTATAACACGTTCTTCTAAAACGATATCAACGTAATTTTGAGCATTAAGTCTCCCTGGGATTAATACAAGTTTACTTTTTTATCAGAATCACTATGGAATTTCGTAGCTTCTCTGCCTAGGAGTCTGTAAACACGTACACAACGATCGCAACGTTGTAAACGAAACCTTGACTCGTTTGTAAAAAGTATTGGTTGCTATTGTCAAAATTGCCAAACGACAAGTTCACGAGCAAAATTCAAACGACTTATTTTATAGTAGTAAAATCGGCTTTTGGATGGGTTTTTCTCGATATTAGGTTTTCTTCTCTTAATCTATTCCTAACTGACTGATTGAAAACATCTTTTTCGTGAGTAATCTTGAGTGCAATCTAATGACTTATTGTTGAAGAGGTGCGACTACTGAAGGTAGAGAGGATTAAAAATCGTTCTGAGTTTGGGTAGTTTCTTTTTACAATGCGCCTTATATATCGACTAGTCTGTAGTCATCCCATAGACGCTGAATGACAGAAATGCTGGAAAAAGATTTCTTGTGACTTGTCGAATGCAGTCCTATTCTCAATAAGAGCAACAACACGAGCGACTTTAATCTTACTAGCAAGCTGCCTCATTCTGATTAAGTTATGTTAAAATGAGATTTGCAATAATCTCTCACTGTTCCAATGTTCATTTTTTCATGGTGATCGACTCTCTTTTTTGGACTTGAAAACCCACAATTAGTCTTTTGCTGAAGGATTGTTTAAACCTGTCAATAATTCTAAGAGGGAAGCCTTCTGAGTGGTGTTTATATACATGCGTGATCGAGTATGGCAGCATTTATCCACAAAGGTAACAGATCTTACTATCGTGCTACTTTTGTTCTTATTGTAGTTTGAGCAAATTCATCAACACGTTTCATTCTGGATTTTGAGATCTTTTGTGAAGAACACAGTAGCCACATCCATTCCAGTGGTACAAGCCATGGTTTGGAAAAAATTCTGCTTTCAGAATTCTTTTCCAATTTTGGCGGGATCTTCTTCAGTCATTTCGTGAGATGATTTTTATTCTTTACTTTTAGAAAATATGACACAGAAACTGCTATTATTAGCATCTGGCATATTCTTTTAATGGGTATTATAAGAACTATGCGATCTCAAAGAAGGTACCTTACCTGCGTTGAAACAAAAACTAAAACAAATTGCTATTTAGAGAATGTTTCTGATGATAG
>VTPC01002558.1:0-10269 GCA_011009095.1 Ignelater luminosus | reverse complement strand
TTTTTTTCGGTTCAGTATGAAAATGATACTTGTCCGGGTCAGTACGAAAATTAGTGTTGTCTGAGCCACTACGAAAACGATCTTAGCCCGGTGCAGTACGAAAATCCTCCACTGCGGTTCAGTACGAAAACAACGTCTGTTCGAGTCTTGTACGACAATTTCCTGGTGCAATTCAATCTGAAAACGGCCAGTCTGAGTCAGGAAAATCACGAAAAAGTATGGTACAGTACGAAATCGTATTCTTCGAATAACTACAGAAATAACGGCCAGAAAAAGCCTAATCGAGTTAATAAGTTCGACAGGTAAACGAACCTGAGAGGCCCGACAGACGCACATGGCCCGAAAGATCCGAAAAGCATGAGCAGGCCGACAGACCCAAGCGGTTCAAACGGCCGGACAGGCACGACCAGCCCGACAGGTCCGTACAGCCTCATAGATTTTTAAACTAAGGCCTGATCCGGCTGGAACCCATGTTTCAGGCCCGTGCAGGCCTCTACCGGGCAGTGTCTGCTCCCTCTGAATTAATGTATCTCAACGATTTATTGTATTTGTTTTTCAGATATGCAGTTTATATCTATCTTTACCGCTTTTTGCGCCTCTCCAGATATGTGCCTACTGAGGCAATTACCTCATTGGCTTAAGTCTAAAACAGGCCCTAATCTAGGGAAATCTAAATTTGTGTTTAAAGTAAAAACAAGGATCATTTACAACTGTATCATCGTCTTTCGACAGCTGTAACGCTCTATTTAGTTTTTGTTAATGAGCATTTTATCATCTACGGAACATTTTGCATCAGATATGTTTATATCTCATCTAGCTAATGAACTAGTTGTAAACTTCATATTAAAATAATTCTTTTCAAAGATCTCTCTTGATTCTTCTACAGACCAAGTATGAATTAAGAACTTTAGCTGGTTTTGCCCAAGGTCACTTATTGAATCTGAGTTTTATACATGCTAAAGCGTTCAGAAATCTAAGACTTATTATATGTATTATACGATTTTGTGCACACAATATTTATACCCATCATAAGAGACCAAGAGCACTGTAAAGCTAGAAATTTAAGGCGTTTTGGAAATTTAGAAGTTACTCTCGCTTGCTTTTTGTATGATATTCTATTTATCGAGAAAACTTCATTTAGTCTGAGATCTAGCAGCATAACGAGAGAAAATTATTTTCTTTGTAAATCCAACTCATGCCATTGCACATCTTCTTGTAAATCATGTTGACTTTATACTATTTCATGCATTTGTTAAATTGTACAATTGTAACTAAGCGCTTTTCCTTTGGATGACAGTTTTACGATTAAGAGAGTAAATGCCTGGTAAAACGAATTGAAGCAAGTATAAAACAAGATTTATCGTCTTGAACCGAGACTCTTGTCTCGAATCAACACCTGTATTTTAAATTACACATGTTCGAGGCTGTTCTTCAAATTAAGACGAAAGCAAGAGGAGAACAAGGAATTTAGCCAGCTATAGGCACTCTACTAGACTGCTCCTCCTCACATAGCGGTTTGTTAAATCAAGGACGCTGCATATAGGATAAAAATAAACTCAACAGAAGGGGAAAACGCGAAGAGCACTGCAACTTTTTGTTCTACTGAAAGAAGATTGGGAACATGAACAATGTCTACGAAAGTTCTATAAAGACAGCGTCGACTTACTACAGGAAACAGATATTGGAATATGTGAGCAAAATACCTGGTAGCCTTGGTCTACACACAAGAGTATTCCAAGTTCGGATACAAGTAGAAGGTAAGCCACGTCATGCTAAGGATGTCAAGATCCTACTAAGTAGATTCGGGTTTTATACTATTAGTTTTACAAGCCAGAGGACCTTGGGGTAGATAATACAATAATTGATATGGGTACCTAGACAAGCTAATGCAGCACAATTAGCTTATGTGGTATATAAGGTAACTTAGCAGATTGAGACATTGCTAACACTGCATGCCAAGAGCATTGGAAAACGATCTCTTTCAGAGAAAATAACAGATAATCTTGAGTAAGCCGGACATTAAGTTACTAATGGGGTAGTGACAGAGCACTGTAAGTTAAACAAGCACTATTTCAATATGGGGATTGAACAAGAGCTAGCGTGCAAACACTGCCTTCGAACTTCTATTACAAAAACACGAATTTAGATCCAATGCATTGATACCGTATGGTATTGAAGATTGGGCTGTCTTAGGTACAAATCGATTAATACTTCACCTGCCATACTATTTCTTTTCAAAGTTCAGTCAGGTTCTGTCAATGGCAGCAAATAAGGAATGCAATATTTGGGAAGATCTGGAGAATTCATTACTGAAGTCATCTAGCAAAAGATAATAGCATCTTGAGTTGTCTACCACTTTTCTTTCTAAAATTTTGATTTGAACTTTGATAAATTTTAAAATCATTTCTAAATTGAAAAAGAATAGTGTGAAATTTGCCTTGATTTATTTCAGGTTAAATAACCACACGTTTAAGTACTTTCCCTTAAAACAAAAGTCGATGTCTATGTCTGGTACAACACTTTCTTTTTACGACTGTGTACGTTAATAGAATTCAGTAAAGAACAATCAATTAATGTCGTTTCTGCAAGAACAAATTTTCTTAATTCTCCATTATGGAGGGTGAAGTCATTTACAATAATTTCTACGACATATCTGTCACTGTCGACAACATTTATAACTGATTTATTATTTAAATACCTTAAAAACTTCCGTGATACATAATTAGAAAGAAACTAAAAATGACGAAAATTATCGCCAAGCCACACAGTTCAAAAACAATTTGAAATATAAAATGGAAACATTCACCTGTCAGGTAATAAGGGGTTCTATGAAAAGTGCTTGAGGTTCTTTTAAATAAGGGATAATCACCAGGTGCCCTGATACGTGTCATTATTGTACGTAATGGTGGTTGGTGTATGATATCCAGGCTACTTGACAATAATATGTTGTGGCTTGAGAGTTGATTACTTAAAAAATTGCCTTTTAATTTCAAACTTTGTTTTGATTATATACTTCCTAGCTCAATAAAAATTTAAAATATTACGCAATAAAATTAGTGAAACGACTTTTATTATATTAAGATTTAGGTTTATAAAATTTAAATGTCAAAATTTATGTTTGTTATGAAAGATATAAAGAATTTGTTTTAAAAACCTGTTCTGTTAGAAAAATTTTCAAATATTTCTGACTGTCAATTTTGTATTTATTAGCGGTCAAAAGTTAAGTTCCTATTTAAAAACTAATGAATTTTTTACAATTGTATAAAGGAGCCATAAACATTTTAATTTTTACAACGTATAGGCGACATCCACTTAAAATGACGGGACAAATTGTGTCGGCCTTACTATAATTTGTTCTTCCTCATTTAAAGTAAATATTTATAAAATATAAAAATAAATCTCCCTATTAGAAAACGTCGTGTTTTGTTGTTATACAAAGAAAAAGAGTTATAATAAAGAAATATAAATATTAGAAAGGGAAAAATGTATTATAATTAATTTTAACGTTACATACTTAACATAGTTGTGTTGAGCAACCATATTAAAACATTAAAACGCCCACGCATTACTATAAGACCCGTTTCACATGAGTGTTTATTTGGACAGGATGAGATTAGCTTATCTAAGTATTATTATAGTTTATTTTATAGTTTAATCTTCTTCTTAATATTTTCTAATTTAATTTATTCGAATATATCGTTGACTCATCGAATTCTTTTAAATATAATGAAAAATTAACCTATAAAAAGAAATTTCCGTTGCTTATGTACTAATAGTAAATTTTATTTCTAATTGAGAATATATTACTCGAGAAAGTTCAGTAACGACTGGTTACTGTTTATTACGGAAGGGCACAATAAAAAGTAATATAACTAATGAAGTTTGTTATAATAGTATATAATAGTCTACCAAGGAAATTACGTAATAAATAAATATATGATGCATTTCTTGTTCTTATAAGACCTGTACAGTGTGTCTCACAATATTTTTGCCATTTTCAAAGGCACTATACTGTACAATATTCTTAGATGAGAAGACATTCTCCATTAAATGACGACAATTAATCTTAAAAATTCCAATCTACAAAAAAAACAGCAATGTTTACTTGTTTTTCTAATTGTATTTGGATCTAGATAGATGTTTTGAATCTCTCTTCATTCATTACAAAGAAAATCTTATTTGAGAGCAAATTTTTGATGAAAATAGTTTCAAAGGTACGATCAAATGATCATATAAAATAAATAAAATATAATCAAGTAGACATCAAAGACAGTGGTGACTGTCCACACATTCAACTGCCTTGAAACATACAGACCTTATAGATGTATATTAGTCTCTTGAAAGATTTTCTGGTTTTCTGATGATCCGGTTCGTACCTGTATATAGGTTCCTGCAATCTTTGCATCCTACTCAACAGCATCAAACTTCAAAGCTGTGATATGCACCTGGCAGTGCCTCCATTCTTATATGAACATATTTCTGTTGCTAAAAGGTAGCACAACTTTGCTTGCGTTTGCCTTGCAAGTACATTTTTGATAGTCACAATTTTTTGCTTAGTAAGTTTTTTGGGCTGTGCATCTTAAAAGAACCAAAAAATACTCTACAAGCTTGTGTCTTATAGTACCTTATTGATAAAAAATTGTTACCTTAAAAAAACATGTTGAAAGTTACTTTACGCTGGCAGTAGTAATGCGGTAGAAAAGCATTCAGAGAGCTAGGAGCTAGACTACAGTCTGTGGTCATGAGAAATCTAGCTGTGTACGGTCCTGGAAGGTAGGAAATTGATTTGGGGGAAACTTGGTGCCATGAAACCATGAAAGACTTTTGTTGTTGTTTCGGAATGCAAAAGAAAAGAACTTTAGAAGGAACTGCTTATATCTAATTAGAATTTAGTCCTTTTAAATTTTTATTGCGATAATCATTTAGGGCCAAATCGCAGACCTCTAACAGTATCAATTGCTAGGATCATTCGCAAGTACCAAAAGCCTCGGTAGGTTTCGTAAAGGCATCCTTGTTGTGGAAACTAATATTTATTCAACTCTAAACCTGCGGCTTAGCAAAATCGCACTAAAGCGCTCTTTCCTTAACCCTCTTAAAATCGCTTGTTTTGTAAACGGGTCAAGATCGAGTTTTATTAACTTTCTTCGGAGGGCAAACTACAAATACGGGTTGGGCTAGGCCTTCCATTAATTCCTTTAGAAGCTTAATACTTTGTCTTGCTTCTTCTCCTCGTAGTTCTTATCCGTTTTGGATATTAGCAACTATCATGACTATTTTAATTTTGTGCACTGTTGCTCGAAAAAGTCCGGTAGTTGACATCAAGAACCATGTTCGTAGGTTTTTAAGCCATGACATCCGTCTTAGTCCTGGTCCTCTTTTTCCCATGATTTTTCCTGCTACAGCAACTCATAACGCTCTTTGTATTCCAGCTTTTTTATTTTTATTGTGTTTATAATTTCTGGCTGTTTATTCATTCAATGTATTCCTAAGATTCGGCGGTATGGCCACATTTCAAAAGCCTGTATCTTTTTAGTAAAGGCCTCTGTCAGTGTCCATGCCTCCGCCCCATACAACAACACTGGAAAGACGTAACATCTAAGCAGTCGAGTTTTACATTTTAAGTTGAAATCTCGGCTTTTAAGCAACTTCTCCATCCGCACAAAATCCAATTTGGCACTTTATTTCCCTAGAATGCTCCCACAATTCATTAACATTGTCTTGCTAATAGATCTAAATGTGAACCACTGGTTAGGCCACTCTCTTCTCTCACCTGTGGTGGCCAAACATAGAGATTATACTAAACTCCCTTAGAAGCTAATTACGAACACGGGTCGGGCTTCACCTTGCATAATTACCTTCCTAATGACGCTAAATTGGAAATCCAAACACAGTGGGGCATGAGTCGGACTTTCTTTTTTATTAGTCTTTTCCTAATAGAACTAAATACGATACATAGGTCACGCTCTGCCCTCTTACAGACAAAATCGGACTTTGCACTTTTCCACGAAGCTAATTCGCAAACACTAGTTGAGCTTTTTCCACCATAATAACTTTCGTAATGAGACTAAATACAATATGGATCGGACTGCCCTTCCAATTATCTTTCTTCAGAAAGCTAAACAAGAAGGCTACATCCTTTATTAACTTCCTTCAGAAGCTACTTACGTCTTTAAATTACGTAACGCAAGACTGAACGATTTTTATACCCCCCCTTCTCCCTATGTAACGTACCCGTAACGCAAGTTCAAACCCCCCCCCTTGAATATTACGTAACGCAATACATAATTAAAATTGTTTTCACTACTTTAGTCGAAGAGAGGCGCGTGCGGCGCGCTACTGTAGTGGCCTACACCCAGACTGTTTGGGTTCAGACCAGTAGATATGAGTTTAAATAATATTTCATCAATGACATTTTATCGTTACGTAACGTTACCTTGACTCCCCCACCCCCCTTGGTAACGCTGCGTAACGCTACTCTGGACTCTTCCCCCCTTGGAACTTACTACGTAATTTAAGGACAGCCCCTTATGGACTTCATTCTTCATTAATCTTTATAACAGAAATAGAATTAAATACGAACCATGAGTCAGCCGCAAGATAGAGCTTCATCCTCTATTAACCTTTTTCAGAAGTTAATTACAAACACGGGTTAGTCTTCATCCACCATAATAATCTTCCTAATAAGGCTAAATACAATATGGGTCGGGCTTCCTTCGGAAAGCTAAACATGTTCATGGTCGGGGTTTGCTCTGCATTAACCTCCTTTAGAAACTAAATACAAACCTCTACCGCAGACCACGAGCTTCATTAACCTTCTCCAGAAGCTAGATACAAATGCGGGTCGGACTCGGCTCTCTGATTATAACCTACTTCAGAAAACTGAACACGAACACAATCACGCTTCGCCTTTTCTTAACCCTCTTCAAAAACTAAATAGGAATTTGTCACTTTTATACTACATATAATGCAGTGGTGACGAGGATGGAATGACGTTATTTGAATTTCTTGGGTAGAGCATTGCTTAAACTATACGGCTAACTTTACTATAACGATAATTTTATCTTCATTCTTAAAATATTATGAGTCAGTTCATATGGTGAAATATCACCACACTTCCATACTATAGCAAATAACATGATTTTGAATTTGGCAGTGGCGATTTTTCCATCTCAGCTTTAAATACTTCCAAAATGTTCAAGTTCGCAAAATAGTAACTTTAGGAAATTTCAAATCATGTTAGTAACCATAGAGTAGTTGGACTTATAGAGGGTTTCTACAAAATTTTGATATTTCAAACTGGGATAGATGTAGATGAAAGCAAGTTGCTCAGCGGAATCTTTTGATAAATTTTCGTATCTCGATTGATCAAATTGAACATTGTTTTAGTTCCTGGCTTTGATACAATTTGGATAACTTGGAACCGCTTTGGCATGTCTTGGTTTAGATGATCTTGACAGCCAATATCACTCGGTCATCCAGCCTTCTATTAATTTTTGTAACTCGATAAAAGCTGCACCGATTATCAGTTTTACACATTGATCCATTTAGATATCTTGAACCTTTTTCTGTAATTGTGAAAAGAATTTTGAAATAAATGAAAATCAATATTTGAATTTTCATGCTTTAGCAGATGATTTTTGACTAGTCTGTTACAAAGAAGAAAATGGATATAGTTTAGTGACAAACAGCATCCCAATTCATTCTTTAATTGATCAATCTTATACAAATAAGTCTTTATAGAAAATCTCATGGAAACTACATACTTATAAGGAATAATTTTTGTTATATTTCTGCTTTAACTTTAATTTCCTTCTTGGTATTAATTGAAGCAAAAAACAAGATTGCTGACCTCTATAAAAAACATTTATTCCTAGAAACAGCTTTCACTACATCTTTGTTTGCTCGCCTATAATAAGTTAATGCTTCTGATGATTAGCTACATTTTTTTTTCTAAACTAATAGACTAATACTAACAATGCTTGCCGCATTGTTCAAGGGATGCTTACAAGTTACAGCAAGACCATACCGAGGGTAAATAGGTCTTCTATTTTGCGCTTTAATGGAGAACTCAATAATTCAATAATAGACTAAAACCAGACTACAAACCTGAAACAAAAGAAAAAAAAACAGGACGGCATAAAATCTTCTCATATCTTGTACTGTTTATTTATGTTTGCTTCACCAACAAAATCTTGTAGAATATTAAACTTATTTGAATATTAACTGTAATATATGGAACAAACTGTTATGTAAACAAACTAAAAAAGAAATTTATAAATTCTTAATAATTACAAATGTTTCCTTTTACTAGATCAAAAATAAAAATTGAAATTAATTTTAATTTCTATTATTAATAACGTACACAGCGGTTGTTGTAAAACGGTGCAATTTACAATACGAATAGCATTAATATATTACTGTTAAAAGCAACTTTATTTCTTTCGCACACGGAACAATTTTAAATAGTGAAACGTGTGATTATGTATATTTATAATAAGAACCTTAAAATATTTCATTTGCTTTAAATAACCGTTTTAGTTTAGTTTTTTGAAAGGATTCATTATATCCACAGCAAAATCTATCCTTCTCTCAATAGATTAGTGTAGGTATAGTGATAAGCTTAGGATTAATGAGAATACTGTTTAAGCTATTTGACTCTTATTGTTTCGCGTCAGGGGGTGGCTAACCTCATGGGGCAACTAAAATACTAGTCCATTCATAATATAAACTGTCGTTTGAAATTCCTATCATTGCTTTAACTTGTTTGGTATTTCCGTGGCAGGTAAAATCTGTCTGGCGCCGTCGGAAGTTACTATTTTAGTTTAAGAGAAAATCTTCCTATATATTCTAAATTTACTGAATGTTAAAACAGATTTTTTGGTAAATTTTATTAAATCGAGAAAAAACCGGAAAAATGTATACCTTAAGAGTTCCTTTTCAAATGAACCATAAATAAGAACGTGACCGTTTCATATTATTATAATGACATTAACATAAATTTATGATAAAATTATTAAAATTAAATGTGGCCTGTTAAGAAGTGTTTCCAAATTTGAATATGTAGTAAAAATTGGATGAATTTATAAAGAGGAAGCTGTCATAAGTTGTAACATGAAAAAGTTAACTAGGAAGATCTTTTTTAATCTAACTGAATTCATTTTGCATAATGGAATAATTCTCAATTTTTCCCTATTTGTATAACCTACAAATTGTGATTACCTTATTTAAAAACATTTTTTTTTGATTAATTGTTACGAAAAACAATAATAAATGATTTAATTATGATAAATAGCTAATTAGAATTTATTTGAATTAATCACATATGCCACATGTCACTACTAACAACAAACAATTTAGTTTTATAACAAACAGGAATGTATCATATCTACATATCATATTATTTTTTTACATAACTGTATAATTTTTATTTATAAAATACAAGTTCAACTTTTGCAAAATGAAATAGTTTACACTTCCTAGTTTCTTAAATAATATTTTTACACATACCAAGGCTTTACACAATAAAAATAGATATTTAAATGTAAATGCGCTCATTGTTTAGATGTAACGTTTAGAAATAAAACAAAAAAACTTTCTTTTACTTTATAATTATTGTGTTAGTAAAAATTTTTGTTAGTAGAACGAGTACAAGTTATAATTAAACCTAGTAATTTAATCTAGTAGAGTTTGTTTATAAATTTTAAGTGCGCATATAATGAGGCTTATGTTGTAAAAGTGAGCAAAATTCTTCCTTTCGATTTACAAAACTGTTTAATTTAATAAGCGGTAGTGCTTTATGCAAAAAACTTTTGTTTTTAGTTTTATATAACAACATCTGCAAAGAACCATGGTGAGATATAGTGCGTTTCAAATTTTTTTACCGGCAATTACGTTTCAGTCTTGAATACTTTAATTATCTGCCCTAATTTAAAAAAATATTTTAGAAAACAGCATCGTTTGTCTACACATTCAATGAATAATATGCCCAAAACGGTTTTTCCTGACTTATGTGCGGTTTTTCAAAACTGATTGAATATATATATCTTGTAAAACATTGCTACACCCCTACCATATCATTTAAATCTTTTGTGCAACACCCTTTGAACTTATTCTATGTAAAACTGGATCTGGTTTGTATCTAAACTGTAACTATGAGTTGCATATTTAACTATGTCGTCTCTAAATTCATGGCCACTGAAGCGTATTCTATGGGGTGAAATCAACAACGCTTTTATGTTTGCACACATCCCCTACGATTTAATGTTTAGA
>VTPC01002556.1:76711-123653 GCA_011009095.1 Ignelater luminosus | reverse complement strand
TAATTAACTGCGAGGAATTAAATTTGAACTTTTGGAATTACTTATTTGGTGCTCCGGTTCAATTGACTTGCGTCACCTAAGTTTAAAGAGTATGAAAGTTGAAGTCTTTCTGTATCAAAAATAAGATTTTTCAATTTTTCTCATGTAATTCATTTCTCTATATAAATCCTAAAAAGCGGAGGTTTAAATAAAGAGACAACATGATCGGAATTGCGATATGTAATCCCCCACATTGCAATCTCTAAGTTCGTTTACCTGCCATTTCGCGTTGTGGGAGGTTCCTTTCATTTTACTTAATATGAACAAAATGAAAATACTGCTCGGCTTTCGTTATTATATTTATTTCGAAAACTAGAATCGAATTTTTAGTTTGGAAGAAGAATGTAAGAACAGGCAATAAACCAAACAAAAATATTCAATGGAAAGAATTTCTTTCCCAAACAGATTTCTAAGATTCATTTATAACTCTTAGTTTCCATATTAAATATGATTAATCTGTAAGCACGCGATTAGGATAGTGGAACACAATCGATAAGGAATGCTGAATCAAACCAAATTTCCTAAAGAAACTTAATACCATTCAAGCTATTTTTAGTATGAAGTTTCAGTTTGTCTAATGTTTATTGCGAGGGCTTTTCCAATGATAGAATACGTTCCTGATTACAATAATAACTGACATATTGATCACATACCTCCTCTTTTACGCATACAGATGAACAGTTTTAGAAGCTTCAGTTTTGTATGGATTTTCTTTTATTTTTATCTTTAATAATTTTATTCTTTCCCCCATAAGGCCAGAGAAGAGCTCGGCTCATGCTATTGATTTATCCTTTCTGAAGGAAAACATTTTTTACAATGCGAGATCTGCTAATTTGGCATAACTTTGTTTAATGTTGAACTTTGGCATTTACCTGAGTGTTCCAACGGTTTATGGACGGAGGATAGCGTCGTTTTTTGCAGAAATATCAAAAGATGTTACTGATGTAAGTTGTGCAGAATCTGTGCGTTCTAAAAATAATTTCCAACTAGACAGGGTGTTCCGTGACATACATGCGATATTTCATCAATACAGGGCCGTAGCCAGAAGTAAACGTTTGGGTGAGCAAATAAAAGGCAAAAATCTCCTCTCTTTTATTTTATTATTCCTTTCCTATTATTTTAGAGCGAACAAAATACTTTCTAGAGCGGACGCAACACTAATGTATAGTATACTATATTGAAGGAGTTATGGACATTTTTGCACTAACTCACTACAATAATAATGATAATGATTTTACTTGGGCCAGTTGGGACCATGGGTTAAAAAACTTTCTAGACCTTACTACCTGGAATCGAAGGGGGCACATTCTCAGGAAAAAGAGTTTTTATAAATAAAATTGCGTTCTTTGTACTTTTCAGTCTACAACTAAAAATGTGCATAATCCCTTCAAAATGGCCACTCTTTATTTTCGGCTTATAATGACCTAAACTATACATTAGTGAAATATTGAAAGTATGTCATAGGAGCATATGACACGCTGCATTGTTTATTATTAAGTAGATTTTCTTATAAGTCTTTTTTAATGAAACGCCCTGTATCTCATCGCACTAGCTTTCGTTCTTACCAATATAATCCATCTTGAACCAGTAGTTCTACTGTACAGGATGGATAATCAAACAAGAATTTTCACTTGTAATTTCGATCTTATATATTTTTAACACAATTCAGAGAGTACAAATCTAAAAAAAAAATAAATAAAATTTTGAAACAAAATGAAAACAAAAGTAGAGCTTTAAGAAAGCACTTGTTTTGATTCAGACTGATGGGACACCCTGTATATGTTTCATTTTTATTTAGAGTCGAGAGTATCTTAACCCACAGGTGAAACTTCTTAAATTTAAGTTGTATTTTGTAAAAAGCATATCGATCAGATTTGTTGATAACATTCAAGTTGCTGCGTGCGGCAACTTCCTTTCTAGGTCATTAAATAAACTTTGCAATATTAATTGCCATAACTATAGTTGGTATATACACAGGTAGTTCTATTAGTAATGTTAGAAATTCCTATTATGGTAACACATTAGGAGTTTTTAATAAGTTACAGTTACAGACTTTATCTTTGATGTATGCACTGCAATATTCCTCCACAATAAAAAATTAAAAATTTCCAGTAAATAAAAAAATGATAAATACTTTAAATAATTTTTTAATCCATCAACTTTCCATTTACAAATTCTACAAGCCACTAATATTGGTAAAACTTGTAGTTGAGTCATGTCTGGATTGATGTAAACCAGTTTCAGGAATGTTTGTTTGCAACATTTTGTTGGACTCTTATTATCTTATTCATACGCGCGATACTTATCTCATATGATGTGCATTCTACCATAGTCAACAAAACTAGAATGAAAAGGTGAGCTGTCATTTTTCTCGGCAATCCTAATGTGACATCGATAAATTTATCCGACTTCCACGTATTAAACCGCTGCTAATAGACATAGAGAATAATAGCCGGTTTCAAATTAGTATTTATAGTGGGTTCTTAATGTATGTTATTATTTGGTTTAGAAGAAGTTGCTCTAAACTACCACGCTTGAGTATTAGAAAACAATCATTATAAATAATGAAACGGTGGTTGGTGGGTACATTAAAAATGTATTAAAACTACCCTTAAAATGCGAGTTAAAAAGTTAATGAATATGTCCAAACTAGGGAGGTGCTCAAAGGAGCAAACTTCCACGTTCATAAATATTATCGAACGCTATTGAAAATTACATGAATATCAAAGAGTTTTAATATTCACAGCTAGTTTAATTCATTCATGAATACAAAATGCCCTTTCCCAGAAATTAAACTACAGAACTACGCCTTGTTTGGATATATTATCACATCTCTATTGTTTTACTAATATTTTGGGTGATGTTTTAGATTATTATTACTATTATTATTCTGAAGCTTTATATTAAAATTAATTTATTTATATTATAGAGATTCGTATTTAATTTAGATATATTCATATTTACAATTCGTCGAACTTGGCGGTATTAATTTATGTAAGAATAATCAAGAATATGGTAATGAAAGACAGTAGCAAAAACAACAAAAAACCCACTTCTTCTTTTAATAATATCATTTAGAATAATTACGATATTAGAGTCAATTCTTCTTTTCTATTTATAAAGGAAACGCGTTTTAAATAATTGAAACTACACAAATCGATATTGTACGGATGTGTAAATATAACAAACGATAACTGGTTGTGGTAACCACATAAATAATAAACTCTTTGTAATAATTCTTTACAAACTCATTGATAAAATCCTGTGTGCAAAATCTACTTGAAGATATGACATTTGATTATTTGAACACCCAGCATAATAGGAAATCACTCATTTTTTTTCTTTTGATCAAGGTCACTAATTTTAGAATGTAATCGAGTTTGAGTAGTTTAGAGAAAAATAATATCTTAAAGTATATCTTATACCGGCTTCACATAATCGTACACATATAAAAAAGTACAGTTTTTTGTGTAAATAATGTCGTAGCATATTGTTTAATGAAACAATGAATTAAGTGTACAAAATTTAATTTCTTATTAATTATGTATAATGCCCTAGCAATTTAATAGTTTGCTCTGCAGTAAACCAATTTTCTAGTAGCGCCTATTAACGAACCAGTGGCGTACTCGCCGATTGTTATGCATTCATACGGTATCACAACAGAATCAACTTTTATTTATATTTATTCCTTGAAGTCTCTCTAATTATAATATTTACTCGATTCGTTATGGAAATTATTTATTTGTTGTGTTCCTTGAATGTCTTCAATATTTATAACGACACTTCCATTCAACATTTACACAAGCGTTCATGCAACTCTAGCATACATTTAGTATTTACTTACCAAGTACCGCTTTGTCTAATTAAATTAAAAGTTAGGTTTTGTTCATAATACGAGGGCTGTTTGACGGAAGTGTGACATTTCAATAAAGAACAGGTTTAGCTTAGATTTTTTTTATTATTTTTCAACATAGTTCCCTTCAAGTGCTACACACTTAGTCCAACGACTTTCCAATTTCTTTAAGCCTTCTGAGAAATGTTCTTTTGGCAACTCGTCAAAATAGGCCTGCTTTGCAGCAATAACCTCTTCATTTGATGCGAATTTTTTTCCTGCGAGAGATTTTTTCAAATTCGGAAATAAAAAAAGTCTCTTGGGGCCAGATCCGGTGAGTATGGTGGATGGGGAAGCAGTTCGTAGCGTAATTGTACCAATTTAGCGGTTGCAATTGCAGATGAATGAGATGGGGCGTTGTCGTAATGAAAGAGCACTTTCTTACGTGCCAAATGTGGGCGTTTTTTCTTTAAGATAACATCAAAACGGGTCAATAAATCAGCATAATATTGGCCAGTTATTGTTTTACCTCTTTCCAAATAGTCAATATGGATTATGCCTTTAGAATCCCAAAAAATAGTCGCCATGACCTTATTAGCCGAGTGACCAATTTTAGTCTTCTTTGGTGCATGTTCGTCTGGTGATATCCATTGTTTCACTGTTCCTTTGTCTCAGGGGTATGGTGGTGGATCCAGGTTTCGTCAACAGTCACATATCGGCGAAAAAACTCAACTGGATTACGTTGTAACATGACCAAACATTGATTTGAAGGTTGAACACGAATTCTCATTTGGTCCACTGTGAGTAATCGCGGCACCCATCTTGCCGATACCTTTTTAATATACAAATGTTCGTGTAAAATATTATGCACCCGTTCGATTGAGATGCCAACAGCATCAACTATCTCGCGCACTTTCAAACGTCGATCAGCCATTACCATATTATGGATTTTGTCAACGATTTCCTTAGTAGTGACCGTTTGTAAGGGCCCGGGGCGTTCACCATCGTCAGTGCTCATACGGCCAGTTTTAAATGAATTAAACCACTTGGAAACCATTCCATGCGATGGAGCAGATTCACCGTAATATTTCCGTAATTTCTCCTCAGTTTCTTTCACTGTTTTTCCACGTAAAAAATAATGTTTAATTAAAACACGAAATTCACGTTTTTCCATATTTACAAAATAGCACAAACTTGATTGATTTCTATGACTGCCAAATGTATACTATTTCACAGATTGACATGAAATTTGGAGGTTAAGCCTCTAAAAGACTGACGTATATGCTAATGTTTTCGATTTACCGATATCAGCGCCATCTAGCGGAAAGTCACGCTTCCGTCAAACAGCCCTCGTATGTGGAAATCCATCATTACATTTGCTAAATTTGTTTTCCAGAAAATCTTCCTTAATTGTTCAAAACTGTCCCAATCCCAAAGAAAAAGAACAGAAACATTGGTGATTGCTCGTCTTAATTTTGCTGGGCAATTATTCTTCGTTTTCACTTTCTATTTTCTTCAACTTTGACTTAGTTGATCTTCAATAGTTTTTGCTCAAAAGTCACGATGCCGATACTGTTAGATATCCTGATCGTTTATTCCAGCTTCTTTTAACTGAACTTCAATTTTTCTATACTTACGCTTCTCAAGCAATGTCATGAGCGGTGTCCAATCTTATTACAATCTGCTAAGAAAATAAGTAAGAGAATAATTTTCCTTACCTTCACACAGGCTAAGTTCAATGCTTAAATTACAGTCTATATTTCTACAATCATCGAACAATACTGACATTGTGATGATATATATTGAGCGACCACGGCCATAAATATGAAACATCATCAAGTCAAAACCAATCCCACTCTAAATTCACTTTCTGTCGACATATTGCGTTGTTTGGTATCAGACTTTGAAAATAAGAATAAATTCCAATAAGTTCTTTTAGGTTTTTAAATGGAAATGTCTGACAGTGACTGCAACGGTAGCAAATAGTTTGCTCTTGCCATTTCTCAAAATAACTAAATCCATCAGGGTATAGGTATAGTTCACTATGCAATCTTCCGGTGAGCGCAAGTAAGAAGGTTTGCAACTTTGAGCGCTATCGAGTTAATGTGAAACAAATAAACTCAGTTCTAAAGATGGTATGCTTAGGAAGTGTTTTAGAAGACAAAATTCGCTGCCAGAAATATACAGTGGCGTATCCAAATTTAGATGTTGGGTGGGGAGGGGGTAACCCAAATCTGTTTTGATAAACCTAAGTACATATCTATGTACCAGCTTACAACTAATGGAAACTAAAAATATACTAAGCGTGAGATAAACATAGCACAAGCTGAGTTTTAGAAGAAAGAATCAAACAGAAGGTTTTAAGAAAAAACCAGGAGGTCAAGAAAAATATCAAGATATGCATCTTTGACACTAATGTTCTAAATGCGCTAATTATGGCTGCGTATCTTGAAGATTAACAAAAGAATTATCAACAAATGTCCAAACACTTGTCAATAAATGTCTAAGAAGACTAAAACTGACC
This sequence comes from Ignelater luminosus, assembly GCA_011009095.1. Taxonomy (NCBI): domain Eukaryota; kingdom Metazoa; phylum Arthropoda; class Insecta; order Coleoptera; family Elateridae; genus Ignelater; species Ignelater luminosus. The sequence continues at coordinate 117,258 of VTPC01002556.1, read as the reverse complement.
TGATGGAATATCAAACGAGGAACTATGAACACGAGTCAAAGAAGAACAAATTGAAAAAACCATAAGAAAAAGACATGGAGCTGGATAAGACATACCCTAGGAAAACCCAAAAAACGACATAACAAGACAAGCTATGGAATTCATACTGACAGTCGCATAGAGAATAAATGTACTTCAGGATTATCGTGATTTTGAACTTTAAATGCAACAGAAAAAGACATTGTAAAAACTGTATGTGACGCTTTGTGATGATGAGTTTGCGAAGGACTAAGAGGGGAGAAGAAGAGCACCGTCCAGAACTAGCAAACCTGATGCTATTAAAACGTTTCAAAAACTAAGATTGTACAATAGTTGCACGATGGATATAAAATTGAATTTTCTATTTAAAAGATTGATCGTTTTATGACGAATCAAATAATTTAAGAACTGATTCTTCGCATTGAAAAACGTTTTTGTGGTATCTCAAGTTTAAAGACCATCATAATAAAAGAGATACCATGACTTGAGGAATTTCCATTTCTTAACAGTAATCACTAAACTACGTGCAGTTTACCCTTAGAATGGACATTCACAAGCTTTTAATGAATATAACCTCTTTGCAAACATCCTCTGTAGGTTTTAGACGGGAATTAGATCAGAACTTGAAATCACTGGATCAGAGCATACGATCAATCTTCTTCCTTCAGATCCAATATTTTAACAGGTCTACAGTAGAGATAGTAAGTGGCATGAAATGTCTTTGTAGTTTAGAGTGAATGATGGATGATTTGACGGGCTGAGAAACTGTTCAAAAATGGTCAATTTCAAAACTTATTGTTGGTTCCAAACAAAAAGCTTCTTTTCTGTGAATCTTAGTCCTATGAATGGAATGTCAGACATGACTAAAATGATAGAAGGGACGTGGTTTGGTTGATCACCAACATTTGCCCTGAGGAAGCCAAACTCGATCAATTTGGCTTTATTGACTCGTTAGGTATTTTCCCATTGATCAAATGGAATCGGATTAAATTTCTTTAAGCCCAAATAGCATTCAAAGAAGTTTGCCACTTCAATGTTAATTTTTACAATGTTCTGGCTTTTTCAATTAAGGCTTCCCCAGAAATCTGATGAATATGTGCTTTAAATATTAAACATGTTCCTATTGGTTTGTAGTACAGTTTCTCAAATGTCATCTTTTAACCAACTTAACACAGTCTGGTGGTAAATCAAAGGCTTGCGGCACAGTGTCGTGTTTTTTCCCCGGTCCAAAATTTCCCCAATAGATATGGCAACAAAGCAAAAGTTTCATCGTTCGCGTACAAAAAGCTGCTCTTGAAGGCTTACATGTTTACTGCTATAACTGCTGCACCGTGACACTCACCAAAAACGTTTGAATCAATCTCCAACTCGGCCTAATAATTTTGAAAAAGATAAATATACAAAATACGCCTTCTTTTCAGATAAGGAAGTAGAATCGTAGGACCAGGTTAAAAATCTCTACTAAAGGTTTAGAAAGTTTGGCCAAATTGAAATCATTCCCACTGAATGATGCTTTTTTCAAGACATTACAATATTTACTTTCTTTGTTATTTTATTAAGAGATAATTGAAATTACAAGACATAAAGATCTAAAGAATGTTTAGAATTTATCTGCAAGTTTTTAGATGAAAGGTAAGGTAAGTAAGGTCTTCCTCTTGTAATATTGCTCTAATTATCGTCTGGCTTCATCAGTTTTCATATAATTTGCATAAGATTTGTTCTTACATTATATGGTATGAATTGTTTCAATTATCTGCTACCTAGAACATGTTACATACAACGTTATAAGCAAAAAAAAAAAATAATTACATCATAGCTAGTGCAAAAGGTTCATGAACCATACCATCGACGAAGTAACAAAAGAATGAAGTGTAACGGGTAAATGAAAAACTGAATGACAAAATTGATTGAAACACTTTGAACGACAAGGAATTAAATGACGTTAACTGAAAGCTTGTTTAGTACATAGTAAAGAACTTTGAGTGTGATTCTTTGGAGACAAAAGGTTTTACTAACAGCCAAGCAAACAATATCTACTAAAGAAAAAATAAAATTATTTTTGTGACATGTTTTAGAAAATGAGAAAGTTTACCTTTATAATAGAGAATAAAGCGAAAATTGATCCGGACTCATCAAAAGACTTGACGCTCCACATCATAGAGCGTTATCTTCAAACCAAAAAAGAAATTTTCAAAAAATTAACTTCAGAAACTTCATTCGCCTAACAACATACATAGAAAGAAATTAATCAATTATAAATCTTATTTGCGTTTTAATTTTCTTTTTGCAGATTCAACATTATTTGCATTTTTAAATCTCACGTAACTGTAATTTTAATTGCATCCGGTACTTAAAGACGGATCTCATCAATATATTGATTCTTAAATACACGAAAACAGCAGGAATCTTGTTTTGACAAACCATTTCCTTTGCATTTAATTCCTTCAGTTTCAAATTTACCAAATGCATTTAAAAACCTACAAAGAAACCTTTTCTTTTTTCAATTTGCTTGGAAATGACTACTAGCTGCCTTTAATATCCATCTATGTGAAATTCCTTATAAATTAAATATAAAAGAAAATATTTTTGTTATCTGAATGCAATTCTATTTAGTTAATTTACAAGGATACACAGATCTCTTATTTGTATTGTGCTTGTACACCTACAACGCGAAATCGATAAAAGGAAATCGGTTGTCGACTTTCAAGTACGTTCTTTCGTTTGCTTGTTATCGCACGTAAAAAGCGTTTACCGCCGTATAAAACCAGTTCTCACTATCGCTATAGTATATTCAAGTGAAATGTAACATCCTGCAAATGGTTTTATAAACAACAATCCCATATATGAAGAATGCGGGGAGGATTGTTCATATCCGGAATGCTAATGGTTACGTAGACAAGATAGAACGCAGCCTGTATGTGCTTTATTAAGATTATTATAGAGCACACTTTTTTTGGAGAAACACTTTCGTAGAGAGATTTCTTGGAATTGTATTGTGCATATAGAAGACATAGAAAAGAAAATTAATGATTTGCACAAATCGTGCTTAATAAATTTACTAGGAAATTGTAGCGACAGGAAAGACCCTCCACAAACTTACAAGGGCATCGATAATGAATTGGTTTTCATTAAATGACTGCACACATTTTAACGACACCCAGAATAATTTCATTTTCCTGCATTTTATTGATTTTAAAATGCAAATCGAAAATTAGAACAAAAGAGTCGAGCAAAGCGATTAACTTATATTCCAGAATGATTATAGACTACTTATCGAATTCTGATGTTCATGATATTTTCAAATATACCAAAACAGTCTTTAAAAGTAACTAAATTTGTAGACAAGGGAAAATTATAGAATGTTTGGAGGGCTTTAGTATTCTATTATATCAGAATAAATACCACTTTCTCTGCCAATAACATTTTTCTTTCAGAAAAACTGGGCATTGGTATATAATGATAATTTTATTTCTATTCAAGATTTTCTTTCCATTTGTATATTAGTTTCTATAGTACGTAATAATTATAATTTAACATAGTAGATAAACTATCCTTAATGGTATCATGAATTACTTCAAGAAAGAAACCTTGTGATGTTAAAAAAAAAAGAAAGAATGACACACTCAAAACAATAACTTAACAAAAAGATCTAAAAGTACGGAAACAATCAAGTGTTGAGCTTAACACGTTTTTTGACAGATGATAAATATGTCCAGGATACAAATGAATGTCGTTGTATAAAACACTAACCATTGGAATTAATTATCCTTTTTTTCTCAACGTTGGAACCGATCCAAATTCTCAGAATTAATAAGTTTTTGATTTGACTTTATTATTAAGACTTACCAAACGGATTGTTTATCTAAACATATGTGTTTGATGATCGTTTAAATTTCGTTTTTTATGATTATCGGGAAATTATTAAGCTTCACAAAAACAGGAGGTTTAAACTGCAATTTTCAACATCATCAAAGTGGTTTATAAACATTTTGCCTCTTCATAAAATATTATAAATGAAAGGTTACATATAACAAACAAACTGATGTGCTTTTAGTAGAACTTTATGCTTGTCACATTACTTTTTTTCACAATCCATCAAGTATCATAAGTTGCTATATGGTAGGTAAATAGTTAGACAACCTTGGTAATCTCCAAGACAGATATCAGCCGATTTTAATCAAAATTTCAAACACGGCAAATTGCATTTGAGTTAACTCTTGAATACTATTTAGTAGCACCTCGTAACTCAGTTGTTTTTTCAATCTTACAGTCTTTTCATTTTTTTCCTAGTACTTTCTGATAGTCGTATCTTCTTGCGCATTCCTATTGATAAAAACCCTCAAGACGGAGTTAATTTTGTATAACTGGCCACCATCTTGGAGATTTCTAATGGTAAAAAGACACCAGCATGTATAACTATAAATTTTGCAGCTTTCTTCATACAAGCTGTCATAATAGAAGTCATCAGTTCATAAGTTTATTTCTAAACTTTTTTAGAAGACGTTACATCCTCCGCCTTTCTTAATTAATAGGAAGTCCGGATCAAAGTGTCGGCTCCATCTAGCGGTGTAAAACTTCAAGTGTTTGACATAAACAAACAAAAATTTGTGTGCTAATTTTTTGAACATTGATTAATCAATTATCAAAGTTTGAATTATTTTGGTTGTGAAATGGATCGCCAGCAAATGCAAATTTCGGTGAGTGACATTCATCAACGTGATTTCATCAAGATTTCCGTTCTGGCTGGCAAGAGAGCGCCAGAAATCCATCGCGACTTAAAGAAGGCATTAAATGGACGTGAGTTTCATATAAGAACCGTAGAAAGATGGATGCAAAAAATCAACGAAGGACAATATGAAGTCGAAGAAGGTCGTGGCGGTACACATCATGTTGACCCTCAAAAAGACATCAAGATTGATCAAATCAAAGAGCTCTTCAAAGAATCAAAAGTATGGAGTGTGAGAGAAATTGTAAGACCACTGTGCACGAAATTATAACCGAAAAATTGAAAATGCGCAAGTTGTCGTGCAAGTGGATACCCCATGTTCTGAACGAAGATCAAGTTCAAGCTCGAATTGATGCCTGTCGACATAACCTCCTTCGCCATCGTTACAATTCAAGACTCATCAAACGCACATTGGCTATTGACGAGTCTTGGGTCAGCCTGTACACCCGGCCCAAACAGGACCGAACGCGTGCTTGGGTACAAGCAGGTGAGCAGCCGCCCCAAGTTGTCCCTCAAGGTATACACGACCCCAAGCGAATGCTCATCATGCCATGGCTTTCGAAGGCATCGCTTCCTGGCAGCTCTTGGAAGAAGGGCAATCTTGCACCAAAGAAGTGTATAGGGACTTCCTGAAAGCCAATGTTCCGAACTGGATGATCGCACGCGATTACCGACACGCCAATGCTCGTCCACATGTGGTTGATGTCGTTACGAAATGGCTCGTTGAAAACGATGTGGACACTTGGGTTCAACCGCCCTACAGCCCTGTGACTTCAATTGTTTTGGTCCATTGAAGCGTAGGTTGGGAGGTATCCGACACGTTAGCGTTGAAGAATTACGCGCTTCAATTACCAGTGTTTGCGAAGAGGGTATGGCTGAGGGTCTCTTTCGAGGCGTAAGCATGATGCCGGACCGATGGGAACAGAATGGAGATTACTTTCATTCGAACTTCCTAGAATTCTTAGTTTATGAAGTATCAATGAATATTTTGTCAAAATAATATTATTACAACTTATTAAAGCTAATATGTAGATTAACCTTTTGTATATCAACAAACGGTGTTTTTTTTGTAACAAGAAACTCTAGATAGGTAGCCAACATTAAAATGTGACCTAGGAATAAGAAAAAACTTAGGAGTAATATAGGGTCCTTTGTCCTTGTCTTGCCACAATGTGTTAATTCTGCAATATTCAGTTGTTACTAGTGACCAAATTCGTACAAACCACAGAGCACAGAAAGGCAAACTTGGTCCTCAGGGCAGAGTTGGCTCGTATAACGGCAAAAAAGTTCGAACGTCAAAATTAAACTGTTTGGTTGAATTTCTGCTCTGAAATTAGCTGATAGATTTGCCTTTATAAAGCCAATTCGGCTCCAGGTTCCAAGTTTGTCCACTCCTGCCACAGAACTATTTATAGCGACAGTTAAGTACAGAATCTGGTTAGGCAATAAATTGTACCACATATGAAACTTGAACGAAAGTCAAACAAAGAAAACAGATTGCCCTAACCAAAATCGCATAAGAACTGGTTGATTATTTGCAACACAAACCACAAAAGAAGTAAATTTGCAGCTAAAGGCTGATTTGGTGAGATAATATAAATCGATAGAAATGATGTTTGGGTTCAATCAAGGGTCACTTTCTCGCTATTTTTAATTATTATAAATCTATATATAATACAAACAGAATGATAAAAAGGGACCAAACCAGTATACCTTCAGGAAACCAATTACGCCTAATTTCCTGCCATTTTATCAGTGACTGATTCATTGTCAAAGAAAACTGCTGACCAACTGTAAACTTGTTTGACAATGCGTTTGGAGGATTTACCGCAATAATTACTTCTACAAAGGGTTTTCAAAAAATTGTTTTGTTCCAACAGAAACAGACCCCAATGGTACATAATTACTTAGAATACATTATGGTGGGACTATATTTAAAAACCAAGCAAGATTATAAGTCCATCCATGCAGGTCCGTCATGTCACAAAGTCAAATTTTCTAAACCGCAGTATTTCTAATAAAACCTGTTCGATTAATTTGGATTCACTGGAAAATAGTTTGAACCTTTATCATGATGACATCAGTGCATTATTGAAACAAAGCAATTTAAAAATTATTTGGGTAATTACTCAACAGCCAAAATTACAAAAGTACTAATACCCGCAATTAAATTCATCTAAAGTCAAAGATTGCAATCTTATTGAAATCTAAGCAGGCAGAAACAGTTAAAGATGTAGAACCATCAATTTCTTCAAACCGAGAATCGGTCAAGTTCCATAACGTAGCAATGATCAAGTAGTTGAGCAAATGAAGTTGTAGATACTTTCTTTCTGTATTTTGACTATATCCATGACTTTGATTGATCATGACATTATACTTTCAGTGAAGTTTCGCCGCTTCTTTGCTGAAGCCTTTACAATCCGCATTTTGGGGTGGATTAGTCCCCGTTTTCTTGTTGCATAGTGTAGGGGTTTTATGCTTTTTTTAAATCTTTTTGCAATTTTTCTCCATTTCTTTCTATCTCTTGTTTTTTCCTTTCATTCAGTTACTTCCACGCTCTTTATATCTTCTTCAACTTCTAATAACCATCTGTTCTTTGGTCTCCCTCTTCTTCTTTTATTTCCTGGTACCCATTCCATTATTGTTTTGATCTTGTTTTCAGTCCCCGATCTCCAAACATGTCCAAGCCATTTAATTCTCATCATTCTAATTCGTTTTACTATACTTTCACCATCTAATCCCTTCTCTATTTCGTGGTTCATCCTCCTTCTAATTTCATTATCTCTTGTTTTTATCAGACCTAATATTGTTCTCATTACTTTTCTTTCAAAAATGTTTCAATTATGTTGTTCTTTATTTGTTAGTACCATTGTTTCTGCTGCATAGGTTATTATGGGCCTTATCATGGTTTTGTAGATTTTAATTTTTGGTCGTTTTCGTATTGATCTGTTGTATAGAACTTTTTTATTTGCGAAGAAAGCTTTATTTGCAGTTTGTATTTTTTCTTGGACTTCTGTTTGTAACTCTGCTGTATTGGTTATTGTGATTCCCAAATACTTGAATTTAGTAACTTCTTCGAAATCATGTCTACCTGCGTTTATTCTTCCTGCTCCTGTTTTCCCTCCTATCTTCATTAATACCCATAAATTACAGTTTCATAATGATGACTCGATGTCATTGGGAAATAAATGTCAATTATGTAATGGCTATTTACAAGAATTCCTAAGATCTTAGATATCTAGAATTGGTCTTAGACCTAAGAAAAGCAGATCAGCAAGAGAATGTTATAATATACAGCTTTTTCAAGCTATACCATACAACTAGATTAGGAAGACTTGTGCTTATTTACTTTTGTTTTGGCGCATGATTATACATTTAACTGAGCATAAATAAAAAGATGCTGCAGACTTGATCCGATAAAATCTCCAAAACAGCTAAAAACGATTCTTTCGATGTAAACATCTTGAAGACTTGTTTTCTTTCTGATTGTAATTTTTTAACAAGACAATTTAAGTTAGTCCAACCTTTTGTTTTTCAAAATCGCCGAAAAACTTAGGCCGCAATGGTTTTGATTTTTAATCACTTGGGTATATGAGAAAAACCAGGCAACATTAAAATGCGGAATTTTACACAAAGCACAGTAACCACCTTGTAAGCAAAATGGGGCAAAACGTTGCAAACAAAATTCTAAGCGCTTTTTTCAATCAAGGTCTTTACTGAAAGTTGATGGAGGAACTTATTACACTAAACTAAATGCCAAATGTAAATACCGCATAATGGGTGGTATCCTTCTATCACCAGTGGGTTTTACAACCAAGTGAAAATGAACATTCTTAACAAATAACAAATCAATAAAACGTGTCACAACTTAACACACAAACTATTGAGATTGTAAATGTTAATTAAACAAACTAGTTTGAACATTCACAAACAACTTCTATGCCGCTACTGTCTCCTTACAATTTCATTTTATTATAAACGCACGTTAATCGTTTTTTTTCCAACTGGATAATTATAATATGTTCATCGTGTGTGCGCGTTTACATTTTTAGAATCCGCAACACGCCGCACTACTGAGATATGCTGTAATCTAAATAAATCTTTTCCGGTGGAGTTATGTTTCCGTCATTTATCGTTCTAAACTGATGATTTATTTGTAAAAACCATAAGCTACATAGTAGATTATCGTCAAATGGTTTATTTGCAAAAAGGCCTGTCATTTTTTTCACGAAAATTTTGCGTGTTGCGCATTTGAAAGTGAGTTTAGAGTGTTCAGTTTTTCAAACGGTTAAGGCTCTATTAACATTCGGTGATTTACATACGTTTGCTTAATGGTAAATGTGCGCCTTCCATTAACCTCGTTTTCATTTGCTGGAAGTTTAAATTAGGAATTACGAACAGCAATTGTGAATTTCCTGGTTCTTAATCCATGCTTCTACTATAAATTTATAGCTGAAGAGAGCGCGTTTCGTAATTTTGTGTATCACACATAAAATGCAATCTATTCGGCTTTGCCTATCGACCTGTTCGTTTTATTTTATTTATATCTATTAAGGGTAGCTATTAGGAATTTATGACGTAAGAAAGAATCAGTGATTTATATCAGACTACAAATCTTGTAAAAGCAGTTACAATAATTTATATAGAAAATGGGAAACCCCCACATTTTGTATACAAATAATGAATGGGTTTCATATTTTCATCTGTTGTTTCTCAAAGTTTCCTTTTGAATGATCATCTTATTATTACTGAATACGGGCACGATATGATAATGCTACTGTTATTATACAAACAATAATTTTATGCTACCAGCATTCGATTCCGATATGGGGTTAAATTATGTACTCTTTTGGCCTTAATTACTTTATTATTTTTAGACGTACCTTGTATATTGGTTTAGCTCTCGCATGTCTTGGTTTTATTCTTTCTAGAAAAAAATGTAACTTATTTTATTACATGTTTAGCATTTACAAAAATGGATGTTTATGTAAATAATACACTTTATATACAATAACAAAAACTATTATTATTGCATTCTATTCGTTCAAAAATTCAAACATGCAAGGATAGAACTAATCAATTATTTCTTTTATTAAATCAATATTAGTAAACGTAACAATCCATAAATTTCTATATTGATAAAACATCGATAGAAATATTTCAAAACAAACCTCAACAGAAGCTAATGTGTCGCAATTAAACCTTGCATTACGCTTGTTTGACAAATTACAATTGTAATATTTGCATCTTACGGATGAATGCACAGGAATTTTTATAATTTATTTACTTTTTTAGGATAGCTAGCATTATTGTTCTAATCGTAATACAAATAGACTACAACTGATGAAAATACACACAGGAAAAAAGCTTCTTGGTGAAAACGGAAAGTATTTTTTCTTTGGGCCAAAACAAACATCTTCAAAAGAAAAATTGCGATGAATGATGGCCAAATGTTGAAATGTGCACTGACGTACTACTTTGTGAATAATAGTTACCCACATAATTTATTTTTCAATCAATTTTACTTATTAATTTTATCTTGAGAGATTCTTGTTAAGAAAATTTTTTATCTTGAAAAATTTTAAGGTTTGTTTCCATACATGGTATTCCAACGATCTGTAGGCGGAGGATATTTGTAGAAATATCAAAAAATGCTACCGAAGATGGTTCTACAGAGAGATTAACCTGGACGTTTAAAAATTATTTTTAACTACTATACGGGGCGTTTTGTAAAAGCGTGACACACCAATTATTTTTTGTAATGGAACACTCTAAATAAGTATTTTGATTGATTTCTTACTCCTTACTCATTAATAATATGATATTGTAGGTCTCTAAACGTAATCGTTCCTACGATATCCAAATGAAGCGTCTCCAAACTACTCGACTTACTCTGGTATTAATAAAAGAACTTTTCAGGAAAATCAACTTTTGAATGCCATTATTCAAGATTCAACTGAATAGTTTGAATATACAGGACGATTGAGAAACGCAAATCGTTTTCTCGCAAGGTTTTAAAATGAACCACCCAGTATAGTAGCTTCTTTTCTAATCATGCTCAGAAGTTATGTTCTACCTGCAATTTCGATTTTCATTTGTAAGTTGATCAAAAGTTTCCACAACATTTTTCTTCTTTTAAATTAGGCAAAGTTTTTCAACACGTACAATTGAAGATCTGTCTGTATCCTGCTCTGATAATGCAATGAAATTGTAATTTGTGTACCAAAGACAATCAAAAATCGAATTAAATCGATAGATGCGTTCAGTGGATTAAGAGATTCAGCTCAATTTTTTTCAGAATTTACTCCAACTTTCTCAAATTGACATAACCTATACTTTTAACACCAAAAATAAATTTGACGGTTCGTTATTATAAAAAGTCAATTCTGCCGAAGTCGGCTATTCTCAGCATAAAAAAGTACGCTAAGCCACAAATACGTGAATAAGAACACATGGCGGAAGGTCTTACGTGTCGTTAAGTCATCCAAGAATTGCGTTATTTCTCAATAGAGATCACATATCGATCTTTACCTGTTTGAAGATTACTTATAAAGATCATTCTACGCTCTCGTTACGTGTTCTCATTGACGGATAAGACAGCAGTGTCTTATTACGGTTTGCTTTATACCATACTAGTAGAAGCGGTATGAGACTCAATTTGATAATACCCAGTGCAAACATTTTTTTGTGATAAAACCGTTTTGTTTTGGTTATAATTTATCAACGATTAAACTTTGGTGTTTTTAACACAATCCTTAGTGCCGTTTTCTTCGATTTCTGTGACAACCTCTCAATTTGATATTTTAAAGTAGTAGCATTGGTTTGCAGATATTATTAAAGTCAATAAATTCAATGGTTTTTTACAAAATTTGACACGAGGTAAGTAGTTATTATTTACAAAGTTTATACACCATTTGAAAAGCTGCACAAAATTTTCTCAGTTGGGGAAGTTTGTTAAATTATGAACAAATTGGGATCGGCTTCAAACGTTCAACCAGTGAGACAAAAATCAGTAAATAGAGATTTAAACTACATACATATATGGAAGATAAGTCCAATAAATAGTCACATAATGCAAATACTAACCAACTCGGAGAGCAGCAATGCGATATCTATCAATCATCATTCAACCTGATTTTCTATCTTCTCTAAGAATGTGGGCTCAAAAACAAAGCTTTTCCTTACAAAATAGTTTACTTTGTGAAATTCCATAATTATTAATTTTATTTTATCAAAAACTTTTTATTTACAGCTAGTCAATCCATTGCGCTGAAATAGTGGATAGAGTGGTTGGTTACGAGCCAAGCGTCTAATGTTCGAACGTTCCCCTAAGAACACCTGCATTTGAAAAAGTAAATCAAATACGCACTACATTGCAGGTTGTAATATTTGGGAAAATAAAACTTCATCCTTCATCTCACTTTTGAAGAATGAAATCGCCGCGATACAAAGTTGGTTCATCTTGCCATGGATCCTGCCTTAAGCAGTATACATGTGGACCGATACGTTTTGGCCGTTATGAATAAAACCATCACAGTCACCCAACACGATATCTGCTTAATTCTGTATGTATTAATTCATACCTAAACCTGGCAAAACAGATACGTCAAACATAAGTAGTTTTAGACCTATTAGTCTACTACCAACATTAGGAAAAGTCTTAGACAAAATTATAACACAAAGTTTAAATTATTTTATATACAAACAAGGAGGTTTTAACAAAAGACAATTTGGATTTCAAGAGGGCAAAAACTGTATACAAGCAATAGAAAAAGTTGTTAACACAATAAAAGAATGTAAAAATAATAAAATGTATTGCGCCATTATAGCATTAGATATTAAAGGGGCTTTCAATAATGCCTGGTGGCCAAGAATAATTTGGGAACTTGAAAGAAGGGAATGTCCAACAAAATTAATAACAATTATCAAACATTATTTCACAAACAGATATGCTTCGGTATACTTACCAAATGAAGTAATATCAATTAAAATCGAAAAGGTTGCCCACAAGGATCCTGTTCAGCACCAATATTTTGGAATATTATATACGTATATATAGGGTTAAGCTTCCAGAAGATTCAGAAATCATAAGTTTTGCCGACGATACATTGTTAATAAATAAATCTAAAAGCAATTGAAAAGCAAAACGAATATTTTTAAAATTATCAATAATAAAGCAGAAATTAACTTACTAAGACAAACCGATATAATCAATAAACAAATAGAAAAAACATGTCTGACAATAGGCATACATCCATCATTATTAGGGAATTTTAAATTTCAAATTTTAAAAGAAAATGAACTAAACTCAATCGAAGGCATCCAAATTTTTACTGATGAATCTCGTTTAGACAATGGAAAAGCAGGGGCATCATTTGTAATTTACATAAATAACGAAAAATTTCTATACGAACAATTTAAATTAAATAACTGGTGTTCCATATTTCAATGTGAAATGTTTGGTTTTAAAAAAGCTTTAGAATATATTAAAGAAAACAACATTAAAAATTTAACGTGGAATATAATAACCGATAGCAAATCTGTTCTATTAGCACTAGAAAACATGAAAAAACCAATAACAACATACAAAAAGAAGTTTTGAGATTGTTTACAGAGTTAACTAAACAAATTATTTTAAAATTTTACTGGGTTAAAGCACACGAGGGTATAATTGGAAATGAAAGAGCTGACAAGATAGCAAAAGAAGCTGCTAATAATACAATAATCAACGATTTTGATCAACTTTCCAAAAGTTTTGTTAAATATAAAATAAAAAACATGATTTTAAATGAATGAGATAAAAGTGTATAAATTCATACCCAATTTAAGAAGCCGGAAAATAGCAGGTGAACTAAATTATTTGACAGTACAACTAATTACAGGACACGGAAACTTTAAAGAATACTTAAACAGAATTGGCAAAATTAACGATGACGAAACTCTCTGTTCTTGCGGACAAATTGATACTGCACACACATAATATTAACATGCAAAAACGAAAAACACAATAGACAAAAATGCGAAAGTAAATTAATTAAAATGGGCTTAACTTGGCCGACAACTTTAGAAGACATAACTATGTTGTCTAATGAACACGACTGGTGGGAAATTTTTAAAGAGTTTACAAAGAACATTTCAAGATTGAAGATGAATTAAAATTTGTATTAATAATAATTATTATATACCTTGATTTTAACTTGTTCTCGTTATCGATTTACGTCTAATAATTTGATTTCTTATCTTTAAAGATCTTAAAACTCTTCTTTTTCTGAAATGTTGTTATACGCTTACTGTTTTAAATATTCTGTTTAATCAATTATTCTTTTTACCTTAATAAGTAGATTATTTTCGTTACCATATCTTATTTCATAAATTCAACTTTTAATATTGATTTTATATGTTAGTTATATTCTTACTTTCTTATTCTTTTACTTTGTTTAATATCTTGTTTAATCAATTAATTCTTTTACTAACCCTGTATATAATATAAAGTTATAGAAATTTATAATTATTATAGTTAAACTAATAGTAAATAAAATAGTAGTGTAATACATTTTGTGGCACACACTATTGTAAAGAACATGTAATTATTAAACCGTCAATAAATATACTGTATGTATTAATTAACTAACCAAATGCAAGTAAAAATGTTGTATAAAATGTAATTCAAGACTTTGATAAAATTAAAACAAAAAATTGTTTTTTTGTTCTTGAATCAATTACTTATCGGTTCGAAGGTTGTTGGAAACGTTGCTTAACAGACCAACGTTCGAAAAATTTCTGCCCGTAGCAAAAGAGATACATTTGATCTTTTCAATCTTGTTTATTCAAATAGAACTGCAATAAAAGTTCTTTATCTACGACTCTTCAATAATATAGTTGTTATACGCGTAACCATAGGGATATAACCATACTCATAAAACACTAGTGAATTATATGGATTTTATTCACTGGCGGTGTTTTGTTGGTTGCCTATTTATAAATATAAAAACATAGAAATTGTTAAAATCTCAAACTATTTATTGTTAGAAAAAAAATTTGGACATCGTCATCAGAGGATCCTTGTATTCCAGGTCTAAAACTCTCTTTGTGAAGATTGTTTAGTTTCATTGACTTCTACATATTCAAGAATTTGGACATCGCCTCCCTCAGAGGAATTCACCTCCAGATCTTCCTCAGAAGTGTTAGAATCGTAGATAAAACGTCGCATTCGACTCGTACATAATGGGCATTATGTGCTCGTTGAATAATATACTATTAATTCAGATAATATTGACAGATGTCAAACTCATCTTTAGGTTTCTTAATCTCGCGACTCAGTAACTACGATAAACACTAGAAACCTCCCAGTGTATTTTTCGGTTCTCCAAAAAGAACACATATCTTGTAAAATGATGTAGGAGTCTATAATTACATATGTATGGCTTCAGAATCAAGTTTGGACAGTTAAAGGCATCCCTTTAAATGTTTAGATATTTTGATCTGTATAGACTATTTTGTGCCCATCGGTCTGTTCGGATTGTTCTCAAATTGTCCTAGTTTTGCTGGTCAAAAGTTTTTGAACTAGTCATTGTTGAAAATCTACACCTGTAAATAACCTTTACTACAAAGAGTAACAAAATACTGTAACGCGCCACGCCCAGAATATTCTAGAAAAAGTCCCGAACAGTCTCGAACAAGCTGGTCGAATGTGCCGGAGAAATCTCGAACTATCGAGAATCTTTCACCGTCGAATGTTCCAGAAGGAACGCGAACTTTCTGGGCTCATCAAGAACCACGCGGAAACGAATATAAGGCGGCGTTGACCGAGCAGAAGGCAGTTCTACAGTCAATCAGCCAGTAGTTACGAACGAAATAAATGTTCATTAGTGATAAATAAATTCTTCTGTACATAAATAAATATATAATTTAGTGTAAATAAATACTGGAAATAAATTGTAATAAACGAAATAAAAATAAATATTAAAAAAATAAATACACGTTTTTGTCAAAACGTAACAATTGGTGTCAGGTGTGAAATTTAAAAATTTAAAACAAAAATAATTTGTGAATGCCTATCACGTCCTCAAAGACGAAGAGGCTTGTCTACAAAGCTGCAAAGAGCATGGGAAGGGCCCTACAAGGCCATTAAACGAATAAATGACCTGATATACCGTATCAGAAAACCACCAAGGGGAAAAATGATGGTTGTGCACACCAACCGGCTGTGCCCCGTATGCAGGCGGAAATGAAGTCGATATAAAAGAACCAGAGGCCGAAATACAACCTGCAGCTGTTGTAGCGATTGAAGATCGAAGACCCTCGTTTACCAACTTTATGACCTTTTACTCAAATGGTAGGAAAGCTCGTTTTGGTGTTGTTCATGAGCAACAAAGAAATCTGTTTGAAGTTCCGGAAGAATACCCCCTAGCTCACTGCGTGGCGAAAGACTTGAAGATGTCCCGAGGTATAGCTGTCGACTTCAAGTTCAAGTTTGGTTGCACGAGCGAAATATTTTTACAACACCCCGAGGTAGGCAAGACCTGCTATCTACAAGACCAGGGACGATTCCTTTATTATCTGGTCACGAAACCTCGTTCATGTGAAAAGCCGCAGTATGAGGCTTTGTGGAAGACTCTTCACGACTTGAAGATACAGCTCCAAGCGCACGGGGTGAAGAAATTAGCTATGCCAAAAATTGGATGTGGTTTAGATCAGCTGGATTGGCGTACCGTGCGTAATATGTTGGAAGTAATATTTCAGGACGCCGGTGTGGAAGTACTGGTTTGCAGTTATAATCCCGCAACATCCTCCCAGAAGTGTCAGAAAACAGTGGATTGTTTCTTTTTCAAAAACTTGAGGTGTACTAGGAGTTCGGCATGCAAGTACCGTCATGATTCAGAAGCCATGGCCGGAACAAGCAGCGAAATGCGTGGAACATCATTTTCGGCACTGTCACGAGACGCAACAGTGTTAAGAAGAGGGCAGTCTACTAGAAACACGTTTTTGTCAAAACATAACAATACCTTTTCTTCTCTTGATTTTCAATTAACTTTTCGCAAAAATTATTGTTCATGAAAAACTTGCTGAACAATCACTTTCTGGTATGTTTCAACTTTGTTTGCGTCAAAACTAAAAAATCTGAAGATGCATGCATAAAGAACACCTAAAACGCGTCCATTTTGCTTACCTTGAAAACAAACTGCGTTCTCTAGGGCCAATTTCGCTCGTATCAGTGGTGGTTTGCCTTGCAATATTCGTCCTAGACTCAACAAGATTACGATGCCTTAGCGGAGAAAACATTTCAGTACGTTTTACAAATTCTTAAGTATTGCTTGGTATAGTTATGAAATAAATGCAAGGATGCAAAAATCCAAATTTGCTAATTTACCCAATCTTGAAGCAAAATGTAAGTAACGATATCAATAGTGGTATCTTTTGCAAAAAGCTATAATTCTACTCAGACAGAAAAAGCTGGTCAAAGATATAAAATATAAAAAGATGATAGGGTGATGGCTTCTGAATGAGTTCGAGGTTTGAAACGATTTTTATTGGCCAAATTGTATCTAATACCCAACACAATTAAATCTGAGATTCCAGAAAGTCGTCCAAAAATTTTAACATGCGTAGGGGGCTAGTACCATAAAAGTAATCTGTCAAAGGGTTTGGTAAATGTTGCTTATTCCACCTTGTTTGCAAAAACAATTAAGTTTATTAGAACTTTGAACAAACCACGATATAAGATCAATTCTAGCTCTCGAGCTCTTTTACTATGCTGACTGTATTGATGTCAGAATTGTTCCACTGAAAAGTACACGGTTTATCAGTCACTTTTCCCTAAATGCATTTGCAATTGTATTACAATCAAATCTAGACAATTTCTCCATCTTCTACCAACTAGAAAAGTTTGAACTGATCAATTTTTCTATTCAAATTAAAAGTTGTTCAGATCGAAAACAACAAGCGTGCGATGCTGACTTTTCGTGAAGGTCGTTCCAAGGGCAGTTATATATTCCATTTTTTCTTATAATTTGTATTTTATTAATACTAAGGATTGAGGACTTCAGATAAACGTCTTTGTGGTAATTGAGCTTTCAGCATCTAGGATTATGTATCAAAGCAAGGTTTATTGAAACGATAGTAACTATAGGTTATTAAATGGATGAACTAGAATTATAGGTCTTACTAGAAACAAATAGTTGAAAACTTTCGATTCAAAGCAACAATTGTTATCTAAACTGTTTTGTATTATCTGATGCAAATCGATTTTAGTGATTGTACCTCACAAATGTCAACACAATTAAATATGAGATCGTAAACGGGCCAGATTAAATTGTTTTGAGTCGTTTAAAAGACATGACAGTCTTCCAAAATTGATTTTTCTGTATCTTGGTTTGGTGTAATTGTTAATCAAGAGCTAAAGTTCCACAGTTGTCAATCAATCTGAAAAGTACATACAAACGCGTTGACATAAGCAGATAATATTCCTATGATATTAGTAGCAGAATCTTATTGAACAAAATTTAGATTTTCTGAACTTTTTTGTCGACTTTATAATGTTACATCCAGATTACATTTTTATAGAAAGAACTATAACTATAAAACTAAGATTGAGTGATTCATAATAATAATTACTAAGAAAACAATAACGTCATATTATACAGAAGCATTTAAATACGGAATTTAATCAAATAAAAAAAAATCGAATTCATTTAGAAATAATCTAGAATTATCATTAATGCAAGGTCACAAAAAAAAGCGGATGAAAATCAACAATTTAAGGATAACAATCTATAAAGAAACAACTTTCAACTCTTACACTTTCACAACTACATCTGTCAGCAGGAATCTTAATATTATTTCGGTGAACCTTTTTTGTTCTGTAAATTCAAGATCTGATTTACCTTCATTTCCACTTTCTATTATCTAAGGAAACTTTAACATATTGTTACACAAGTTCTAAACGATACACATTCCGATTCTTTCCAATGAATCATGCGTTAAAATAGTTCCCTTCGCAATAAATGGCGTTTCGCTGCCACCAATAACCAACCATTCCACATCCTCGGTACACGTTCTCACAGCATTGTCGGTTTGCAGCAAAGGTACACACACCGCACGACAACATGATGTCATCTTCCTACACCGCATAACGTAAAAGTAGATTATTGCTGGCTCTTTTTACATGGGCCGCGAAAACTAACGAATTCTTTTGACGTTTATTTTGTGTACGAAACTAAATGTGATGCGGTGATGGCAGTCGATGGCAGCTGCTTTTCAGTGGGAATTGGGAGTGGAACAGAATAAATACTTTTGTGTAGGCTGTTGCCAGACCAAATGTTACAAACGTATGGAGGAATAATAAATACCTGCCTGGGTTATGTTAATTATGTTTCGGACTTGTTTTTAACCGAAATTTAGATGTGTAAAGAACACGTCCATCGCTGCTGTCTTTCTTAATATTTATTTTGAATAATAAACAAATGCTTTGTGATACGATCTTCATTTATTTACATAACGAAACATTCCTTTTCACTTTCACAAAAGAATCTGCAATTTAAACTACATATTTTATCAATTGCATTAGTTTTATTTATTTTAGTTTTACTCATTTTCTAGTTTACCCTTAAAGCAACACAAATTTAATGGAACAGGAAAAGATTATAATCCACTTCAAATACATAAAAGGTCCGTTAGAGCAGCTGCTGAACGGCAACTTTACAATTTAGAATTAAATAATGTTGAATCACACACACTGACTACATGCATATAGTGAAAGGCGGTTTTTAAATATTTTGTGATTAATAAAAGAAAAGATTTTATTTTATAACTATGAAACTAATTCGTAAAATGATTTAAAAATCCTTTCATGGTGGTCTGAGAATTAGTCCTCGTTAGTATTAAACGACATCTTAACACGTTCATCAAATTTAGATGCCATACAAATTAATAAAATACATATTAAATATGTAAATGATTGATCAGTAGAAAACGATAATATTTACTTAATGCATTAATATTTCTAGCGCTTTGTCATGGAAGGTTATTTGAATATGTTAAACAAGTTTGGAATATAAAAAACAATACGCGAAACAATAATTAAAGCGTTAATAATGGGCAAGTTCTGTGTTTTCCTTGGAATCTACAGGTTTCTAAATGTGTTAAGCAATTTCATTATTTGCATTTAAATTGCGGTTTTTTTCATGGCGATTGTTATATTTATACTTAGAATAACCATCTTGTTTAGGCTACTTTAAGTTTGATTTTATTTGAACCCGAAGATTATAATCAACATTCCTACAAATCCTACAATTTTCTATATAGGTACAATAATAAATAATGATTATTTACTTTTTTATTGGTTGGCTTTAAAATATTCCAAATGGCACCGTTATGTTGAAACCTAATCTTTCAATACGAAAGATAATAAAGACAGTTATTATAGCAAATATAGTATTCAACTTAGAAGCGTGTCAAAAGTAGTATAGGAGATTGAAGCTTCACAATCATTGGTGATAACACCTTTCTCCTTGATTAAAAGCAAAAATAATCTTTTCCGTCATCGTCTCAATAAAATGTTGCCCACTGAAAACTAAAAATACGTTTTACCTGTCGGCGGTTTTTTTTCACACACTCATCGTCAACTAGCAACCAACAGAATTATGAACTAACCCAACCTGTCAGTCTGATTCATTCGATTTTAAACTGAACCGAATGGTACTTACCATCAGAGAATCTCTTTAAGAAATGACCTAAATTCTATGACACAATTTTGTTAGTTTGTGAAGCTACCTATGTAGCTCCTCTTAAGCAGTAAACAATAATCTCAAAGATTCGCCTGTCTTAAAGGGATAAAAGAGCTTCTGTAACGTTGAAAAAAGGATGTTTTGGATCTATTTTACTAGGCATCAATTAGATCGCGCCTATTTATCTATTTTATACACATCTTATGGTGTTTTCTTTTCCGAAAAAACAATGATTATGCCTCCAGAAAGAATTGTCTTCCAAAAGGACTCATTTGCCATGCAATCGAGTTACAGGTCCTGATAACAAATTTATTTAAGATCTGAGATGAGCATTCGCTCACCTTTCTATCAGAGTAATCCATTCTAGAAGTATTGGCGTTACGTTCTTTCTTTGGATAGGAGTCATAAAGATGTGGTTGGTCTCATAATAGAGAAAAACGCCAATTCGAGTCGTATAGAAGTTCTATGACTTAAAAAACTAAGAGATTCTTTGGTTAGACCTATTTAGACCAAACAGTAATGAAAATCATTGTTCTGCGTAAGCAGCCCTTTTTTATCTACAAAATCAATATCTTTGGTAAACGGTTGCAAAGATGCGGGAAGCCAAGTTACAGAAACAAACAAATAAAGAAGACAAAGAAGAAGAAAGGAAAATATTTATACGATTTCCTGTGTGATAGAAAAATCTATAAATTAAAAGAAAATTGTATTTGAAATATCATCAAGTTTTTTCTTTTGGAAATTACATCAAGCTATATAATTAATTTACAATTAAAGCAGTATTTCTCAACATCTTTGGCTACGCGATTTTCTACATTTGTAGTCTACAATTTGATAATTCTCGTTGCAAATCTCATTTCACAGGTCAAACTTTCTAGAACTAATCTGATCCTTCGGAGCCTGAAAAAGTATAGCAGTAACATTTCTGGCATAATCTAGAAAATCTCTCCAAAACGTCCTAACGAAAAAGCCTAAAGTATACTACAAAATCGTGATATCCATTAACAGTAGATCTGAATTCAAACTTCAGATTACACCGTGCAAAGAAATAATCTAAAACTATGAATGTGAAAGGCCACATTTTTCTTCGATCTGAAGAACTCGATAAACGTCTCAAGATGATGATCTCGGATCCATAACTACGAAAAGTAGGGAGACCCACATTTGAACAAGAACTCAAAACAAAAGGTGTGGTGCTGGTATCTGGGGACCTAAGTGTCAGATGTTCATATTCATTACAATTTTTCAGGCTGAAGCTACGTCAGGGCCCAGTTAACTCAGGAATACTCACGGAGAGACATCTGTGAAGCAAATATAAAACAATTCTCAGAGACAGCCTGGCAACTTTCAAGGCTCTAAGTTAATTTACCGGAGAGTCGAAGCTAGTCCGGAATGTCTGCAAACCCTTCAAAGTCTAGTCGAAGCAAACCAGGTGACCTTGCTTGCAAATAAACATTAAAAGGCTGAAGAAGGCGATTGATTGTTTAGAGGTTAATTCCATCTTCAGTCGTCAAATAGTGAATTTAGAAGATGAAATCGCCGAAAATCACAAGCCCAAAATCTCGCAGCAGACCTGATGATGGATATCGGATAAAGGTAATAGTGATGATGGCTCACACAAAACGGATTAGCTGGCTGGTTCGTTCGATGACAGTGAATCTTCGGACAAAGTGGGTCGTGAGGCAGCCCGCATACCAGAGATCTCGGATCCTCCGGATGGAGTAACAAACTGGCTAGAGTAGTGGTGATGAATGATGGGTAAATAGATAACGGATATGGAGCGAGTATTTGCGCACGTCCTTTCGTTGTGGTGATAAGAGTCAGCAAAAAGGCTAAGTGGGAATCTTCGTCAAATCATCATAGCAAACCCGTTGAACGTGAAGATATACAGCGCACAGTGGAGAACCCAAGCAATGTTTGAGCGTCGCTCGAGGATTCGTAGTATCGTTAAAGCGATGAGTATACTATCGAAGGACACTATATAGTAAAATATGGAGTTAGGACGGCCAGAACGTTTATGGCCAGGACAATGATGATAAAAAAAAGACGGACTAATAGTGCTGCCAGGTGCTGTGAATTTCGGTGGCTTACTTTGGTGTCTCAGTTGATGGCAGCTTGTAGACGTCTTCTCCTGGCAGCGTCAACCGTGTAGATGTTCAGATGGCTTAAAACGATACCTAGAGAACCTTTAAAGCATGGTGGAAGAAGCTTCCGGTGATCAGAGAGAGACCAATTCCAGTCAGGGCAGCGGATAGCTTTAATGGTAAGCAACACCAGACTCTGCATTTAAGACAACGAAACCGCTCCTTTTATTAAACCAGAGCCTTCGTGTGGTTTCATTAAAGGTAATTTAAGAGCTTAAAAAAACTCCCTATATTGAATTAATATTCCAAAAAAACAAGCAAAAAAATTATAGCTGTTTGAAGATGAGAACAAAACATTATCTTTAGACTAGCAGGCAAGAATGGAGCATCCTAGCGACATGCATTGTTAGCTAGATACTACCTTCTGAAGTACCATTTTAACAAATTGGGCAAGGCTGAAAATAATATATGCTGTTTCTGCCAGACTGAATTGAAAACATCCGAATACATACTGTGTGACTGCGTAGCGAGGCAAAGGCTGAGTCAGCTGGAATAAGTGTTTCTAACTTCTGAGAATGTCAAAGAAGTAGCCTCTATGAAAATCTTAGGTTTCTGCAGGAATCTAAGCTTGAAATCAAAATCAAAAGGTAGGGTAACCACAAAAGAACTTTTAGGGTTGCAGTGAAAATGGGCTAAAAGCCTAAACAATCCAATATTAATCTAATCTAATCTAATGGCCGTGAAAAGCCACGTTGTGTTGTAGAGAGCAGTAACTGTTAAGGGTTTTTCGGTTTCAAAAACCAAACAGCTCGAGAGGCAGAATAAAGACTTGACTAATTTCTAGAAGTTGGTTTGAAAAGTCTGATAGGGCTAAAGCGTTAGATCGGTCCGAAAAGTCCAGTATAAACCCATAAAATGCAAGACATTAAAAAATGGAAGTTGGGTCGTACAAGTCCAAGCTTTAAAATAACCTGAGCAATGGTTCGACTTATACACCTGTCCCGTTGAAGCCTTTGTTTTAGAAGGAAAAATGAAAACTCCAAAATACCAGATTTAGATTTCTCTTCTATATTTCTTTTCTGGCTTGGGTCTGTTTTGGGTGCTTAATACAATACTGATTAATTGATTATTGTGTTCATTGGTTGTTTGGATATGGAAACTTCGCGAACTCGCTTGATTTCTTGTTTGTTGCAGTAGCTATATTATTTAAGTTTCCTTTTTCTCTTCTAGTTTCACTGCTTGTATTTGTTTGACATCTCTTAATTCTATCTCTGTACCATATATAATAATATCCTGTAGTCAAAAATAAATATATCGTACGGTAGTTGCTAACAAACAGCCTTTCATTGTTCTGCTGATTATAATTAGCAAGAGAACTATAAAGTCTTTAACATTATTGTCCTCAATATACGAATAGGTTTTGCACTGACTTAAAGCTTTGATTATAGTATCCATTCCAATAAATCTTTCTATAGTAAACATTCATTCATACTAATTTTTTAAGTTTTTAAAATTTTAAAATAGCCAATTCATAAAAGTGCCATGCTAATTTTCTAACCAGTCACTTGCCAAAACTACTATTATAAATTACAACTGCTAACACAAAATCTGTTTATCGAAAACATTATTCAATCAGAATTAAGGATAGCCAGGTATAATTTATTATTAGGAACTGCATTCGGTGAAGTTTCAAGGTTTAATTACGAAATACGATAGCATCTTTTACCTAATTACTTGTCATTCATCGTTGAATAAGAAATTAAATATAAAATACAAGGAAAGTGAAAGCAGTTCGGAAAAAACATAAAATTTAAGATATAAACTTGACTACAATCCAAATATCTTCTAAACACCTACTCTACCGCAAATGCTTACGAAATCCCCTAGGTTTTGGGAAAATCCCTGCTAATTCATAGGACAACTAGGGGATAGTAACACGTTTACAATATAGGGTCTAAATTATAATAATATATAATGGGATTTCATCGTTTGAATCTTAACAGATTTACGGTGCAATAATAATTAAAGGAATATCAAAATTCGAAAACAAAAATATCTAATGATGTAAACAGTACTAAGTGTTAATACATAAATTGAGGTTATTTTTAATCGCGGAAACAATTTTACGACAAACTAAAACATCAAAATAGCAACCAATCTGCGCAATACATATATAAAATTCGTATAAATTATTCAAATTTAAAACAAAAAAAATTCCTCTAATTTTAAATAAGATACAATGCAATGCAATTAACAAACGTTCTCTCGCAAGAAAGGAATCAAGGTGAGATTTCCATTCAAACAGGCAAATTAACACTTCGAACAAACCAGAGATTAGTTTCATAATTATATTTGTCAACATTTTGGCATTGTGACAAAAAATATATAACAAATTTATCATGGCCTAAATTAAATAAGGTGTAGAACACGCAATGTAACAGTGATTCGAGTTTGCGATTATAGAACATTATTTCTTATTCATGATTTTATCTTTTCGAAATAACCTGCGCTAAATAGAATTGAGTTTCTACTCGGAAAGCGGCTTAATTACATAGGAATTATTTTTGTAATAAATTGTTATTGTTCTAAATTGAAATTGTATCAAATTACGATTATCGTTAAAAGTAGATACTTTTAGAGAACTAAGTTTGATAACCTAAATATAATCATCAAAACAAGAAAGACTATAATAATGATTACAAGGGTCGCTCTGTAAATTACCTCTTTAATTATAAGAGGTTTCCATATTTAGTATCAAATGGTTATTCTTGGGTAAGTACCAATTTTCATTCCATAAATGTTAAATTTAAATTAAATTTAAATCGAAAGCATAGTTCACGTGCAGTTTTTTTTATATTACTTATTCAGGAATTTAGCCTGATTTATCACAGGAAAATAGAATTCGGAATAAGAAATGAAAACATGCATCAATATGGTAATTCTGTCATACTGTAAGCTTGACACGTGCTTAACTGAAGTAAATATCTTTGCGTATCACTAATCGTCGCTTGAAATGTATTATACAAAAATAAATCATTGCAAAACGGGAGATTATAATAAAGGTATAAAAGCATAATATGAATCCACCCTTATTATATCTTCAGTTTAAATATATACGAGGGTGATTTGAAAAGTGTTTAGGCTGACCATGAAGATGGCGCCACAGGTCAAAATGCTTTTATACTTACGATGGTCCATCCTTCAGATGGCACTGCTGAAAATGTCACCAATTTTCGACGCGTAGTTTTTGTTTGACAGTCGTTTGTGTCACTCGATGTCAATGATTTGTAAAGAATGAAGCCAGTCGAACATCGTTGAGTTATAAAATTCTTGCGTTTGAAGGGTCAAACTCTTAACGAAAAAAAAAGCTGAGTTGGACGCTGTCTACAGGGAGTCTGCCCCTTCGTTCACCACCGTAAAAACTGGGTGGCAGAGTGTGTTTTGATGAAGAGCGTCCGGGAAGGCCAAAAACAGCAACCGTTGAAGACATCATCAAAAAAGTCCATAAAATCGTATTAGATGATCGTCAAATGAAAATAAGAGAGATAGCACAGGCCGCAGACATATTACACAAAGATTTGCACATGAAGAAGCTGTCCGCGCTTGTTGACATTGGACCAAAAACGCGTGCGCATGGATATCTCAAAGGAGCTGTTGGATCGATTTAAGCGTAATTCAATAAACTTTTTGCGGCGATTTGTAACTGCTAATAAAACATGGGTCCATTATTACACACCAGAAACCAAATAGTGGACTTCAACAAGCAAACCTGCTCCGAAGGAGGCGAAGACGGTGCCATCACCAAGTAATGGTGACTGTCTTTTGGGATTCACATGGCATATTGTTCGTAGACTATTTGCAACAAGGAAAAACAATAACAGGGTTGTATTATGCTTCATTATTTGACAGGTTGAAGAAAAGAATCCAGTTCAAACTACCTCAAATGCAGAGGAAAACAGTTCTCTTTCATCATGACAATGCGCCAGCTCACACGTCGATGATCGCGATGGCCAGAATTCATGAATTTGACTTCGAGTTGGTTTTCCACGCCTCGTATTCTCCAGATCTGGCCCCAAGCTACTATTTTCTCTTTCCAAACATGAAAACATGGCGTGGCGGAAAGAAATTCACGAGCTATGATGAAGTGATAGCCGTCGTGAACGCGTATTTTGCAGACTTTCAGACATTGTATTTTTTGAAGGGGATCAGAAAGCTGGAGCATCAATGGATGAAGTATATAGACCTGAAAAGAGACTATGTAGAAAAATAAAGTCGATTTTGACCAAAAAAACACTTCGTTCTATGTTAATATAAAGACTTATCAAACCACCCTCGTATAAACATATTTGATGCAGGCGCAGGAATCAATAACAAAAGGTACTCTTTGCAGAAACAAATTCCAAGTAAGTCTTTTTTTCCGTTGGATTCTGCATGAATCATGGTCAAGATTGCGTACAGTCAGTTCCGAGGTTTCTATTGATCATACTAACAAATTAAGTTTGAACTTAGGTCAGCAGTCGTCATGTGGCATGGAGTGCAAAAGACAATAAATCAATGAAAACGCAAAGATCGCTCAAAATAGATACATCACACCATCTGATTAGAGCCCTCTATAGATTATTCCAGGGTACTAATGTACTGGATTGTGTGCTGCAGTAGAAACGAAAACAGCGCGGAAACCCTGAAGGCTAAGATGAAGTGGTAGCCATGTTAAACAGTTCACAGCTCTTTGAAAAAAAAATCATCAAGATCATCATTGATGTCTGCCAAGATAAGGCTTTTTACAAGTTTATGCAACTTCAGCTTCTTAGATTGGCCATAGGTCATACGCAATATGGTGGTGATGGGAGCAACAGAAGCAATTTAGTGGTAGTAGACGAAGACATGCAGCAGGTTGTAGTTGCAGATAGAGTTGGTGGTGGATAATACGGATGATTAGTGTTAGGCGATTGGACAATTCTCCTGATGGAACTGCCAAATTGGAAATAAAAAACAAGACAATCTTGGCCTAAAGAACATTTCGATTAAAAACATTAGTTAATCTTTTAGGTCAAATATGATGCAAAATTCAGTTGCACTAGCTATACTTCACCAAGTGAACTTTGAAACACATCTTTCAGGTACAAAGATTCAAAAGAAATAATCAAGACACCTTTATATTTACGTTATATTATGTGTGATAGATTGGATTCTTGTTCAAATTTTGACAGGGTCCACAAAAGAATTTTCGGGCTGCCCAAAAAAACTCAACATTTTGCACTCTTATTTACTAACCAAAAAAGCCTGAAAACCAAGATGGCCAACTTTTGGGTATTTTATTTTTGGACAAAAATAGAAATGGGAATTCCAAAACAAGTAAGTTACAAAAATAATAGTTTTTGTGCAACTGAAATGCTGATGAATGTTTATAGAGAGTTTCAGGTATTATTTCGAAACATTCTATTCCCTTCTTTTTTAGAAGTTGAATATCAGAATGATAATGGTATGGTTTATGAATCAAAAGATTTAGAAACGTTTCAAAATTGCTTCTACCCAGAAAACTTAGAACTTAGCACATTATTGAGTTTCTAGAATATTTTAAAACACAATCTTAATGTAGTTTTTGGGAGGTTTACAACATTAAAGTTAGAATTTCTCTGCAACAGGTCTGAAGCGAGTTGGAAACTCGTTTGCCGCTTTTAAAAAGTCTGGATTTAGACTAGTAGTCTAAGTTGGCTCATTTCTGTTTCAAAGATAAAATTTGCAATCCAAACAATTTATTGCTTGATTAAAATATCCACTTTTTCGTCTATCACATAAAAATGTTTTTCGTTTAATGTCAATGAAGTTTTCAGAAAAGTAAATTAGTACCCTTCAAGCTATAAGTTGAATATCAGTATTTGCAAGGCAAACCAAAAACAGTAATACTCAAAGCTTTGGTCTAGTCTCCAAGATTATTAAATTAGTATCGTTAGGAACTAGATTGTCGTTTGAGGTTGATTAAATGAAACATTCCTTTTCCCCATTGGTCATAGAGACTTGACAGTATTTTCCCATTTTCCCTGTCGTTCGCCGTACTGGGTTGGGTGAATCTATTATACACATTATACATTTGGCATTTTATTAGTTGACTGCACATGAAGAATTCCCCTTCGTTGTGTGGAAAAATGATAAATGAAACAAACTGTATTTATCAAACTATCAAGAAGTTTAAGAGTCGGTGAGTACATTATCTCGAAATCTTACATAATAAAAGAAAAAGTGAACAAACTGAAATAGGTAATCATCATTAATTAGGAAGCTTCTGCTGACAGTCCATGAACGTGCCCAGAAAAAAAAACTCAAAATAATAAGAAGACAAAATAATAAATAAATCTTTCTGTCAACTTTCTTCATTTAGAAATTACTAGTCTATTTAAAATTTTTATAACACACAACAGAACGATTACTAAAACTTTAATATTGAAATACATTTCATGCATGGAAAAATTCGATATGTATCTTTATAAGTAAAAACAATGAGTTGCTTTTTTAACATTCTAACAAAGTAACAATACGCGTCAAGCAAAGTACTATACTATATAAAAATTTGAATCGAGAATAGAACAACTGAAACGTTTTGTAACGCTCGCTGACACGCCACTTATCTTTATGTGTGACGAATAGTTAGTACTGTGACGTAAAAGCTATACGACACATACGATATATAGTATGACATAAAGAACAATGAAATTTATTTTCATCTGAAAAATATTTTTATTCTTTTAAATATTTTTACTGTTATTGAAAATAATGATTTGTCAGAAATAATCTAAAATTGTCAACATCGCGTTGAAGAAAAATGTGATCGCTGACGGAGGGAAATAAACTCAAGGTAATTTATATTAAATAATGTATCAAGTCATCAAACATGATATAGTTTAATGGATCTAAGTGTAAAAAGACAGAACTCAACATAAACAACATTTAAATTGTTAGTAGAGACATTAAGTCAAAATAAAAGATGCCCCAAGCTCAAACCCTGTGGCACTCCGAAGACGACATCCTCTCATATACTATTAAAATGTTCTAAATAAAATATTGTAAGAAACATAATTAGATGATCAGTCTCACAACTATTTCTCTACTTGATGGGGTAAATTTAAAATATTTGTGATATCTTGTCGCATATTGTCTTTAAAATGCAATTACCTAATTATACTGAAAAAATGAAAGGACTATTTAAAGACAGTTTTTATTTCATACATTACTCAACACAGACATGAAGTTCATTAGTCCATTCAACAATATCTATAATAACTAATTGACTACTAGGACAATTAACGCATTCTAAAAATAGCTCATATTGTTTATTGACAAGTGGAATTTGGTTATTACTGCTTTTGCGTTATCACTAGGTTATCTTTAAATATACTAAAAATAATTTATGAAGTGATGGTTCGTAAAATATATTTTTAAAAAAATCTTCATAAATTATTTCCAAAGAAAAATCTGAAGCAATCAAAATATGTATTAACAAAATTATTTCATGCAATTACGATCATCTTATTGTATTTATAATAGATATGCAAAATCAGAACATAATTCATGTAATAAGTCTTTATCCTCTGGGATGATTTAAGATCTCTCTACCTCTTTCTCTCTTTCTTTCTGTCTGTTATTAGCTGTCTTGAGCAAACGCAGCCATAGAAACGTTTAATACACCGTCTGAATTATTAAGCCGGCGTATGTTTTATGAGGCATTGAATTAATAAATGACATTAGAATAGCTTTTATGAGCCAATGACAATAGCGACTGACCTTACGATTTTTTGTTTATTACACAATCTCATTATTATTTTATACACCTTCGATTTTAATTCCATGCATTTAACCAAAATTCATATTAATTAATTAAAGAAAAAATAACCACCACATAAAAATTATAATTTTCTTATAATAGTAAAAGTGGGCGAAGTTTTTTAATTAAAAAATTGAAATTATTATTACGCTAAAGATACCAACAATAAATGGTATATGTACGCTAATTGTTACTCATTCTCAATGATCTCAGAAATGGAGAAGTTGAAAGAAACGGAATGCAAACCTACTAGATATAACCATAAAAGAATCCAGCGCTCTCCTGCTGTGTGGTATCACTAAAAAGTTCTTCCTACACATCTCTCATAGTACAGTAAAGTACACAAATATGTCATACGTTTTATATAAGTAGACTTTCTTGTTCTCTGCAGTTATTGCAGTTAGTTTTCTTTGGTATCTCAGCGGGAGATTGCTTTTTAATATTTTGATTGTGGGTTCGAATACCGCTGATTCTTAGTGTGACAAATTAATTTATTGTTAAGAAAATGAAATCATTCTAGCATCCAGTGAATTTTTATTAAACATAAAAAAATTAAAATATGTAGCTTGAATTTTAATATTTTTGTTCAATTGTTATGGGATAGTAATGTCCTCTTATCAAAGATACAATATTTTCATAAAGGTTATTATTGGTATTGACCTATTGTTTCTAAATACATATATATAAAAATGCATGATTGATGATTAATGCATTTTATCATTTAACTATCGCGGGACATAAATAGCAGTACTACTACTACTACTACAAGACACAAGCTATTAATATTATAATTTTATGCAACAAAAAAAACCCAGGTATAATCTGTTGGGCGCTTTTTCGGACATTTCAGGGAATATTTACTAAGGTCAACAGCCGCTGAAATTTGCCTTATGTTAGTTTTTATTGCAACTGGAAGTTGCCCAAAAATTACTGTGATGAACACTACTATTACTCCAAAGCGTCTATTATTGATCAGCTAAACAATTAAAGTTTCATTATTTCGGAATTTGCACATTTCCTCCATTTTTATTCAGTTACCAACAATATTTCGTTCTTTTGACACCAAGGCAATGTACCAGACGAGCAAGACAAGATTAAAGATATGTTGGTCCATTTTCTTCCAGAAAAGAACGTGTACAGTCTTCAGTTAGTTTTTCGTAGGTATAGTGTATACCAACTTTTCAAATGTTTTTGGCTTCAACAATCTACACTTACAATTCCAATTTAAAAAAAGAAACAAAAAAAATCCATTAAATGTACTTTTGCCCACAATAATGATATATATATGAAAGCAGCACTCATTAATAACCATCTACGTTATCTCTAATTATTTTTTACAATTTGTAACTATCTCTGATTTCTTTCTACACATTTTGTAGGTGATTTAATGATCTTCATGAATCAACAAGGATTTACAGTTAATATTCTGCAAACGGATGTAGAGATTTCTTGGCCTAAAGTACTTTGTTGAATCTTAAAATCGCCCAAAATATAATGAAATTCTAAATCTTATGTGTATTCATAATACAAGCATGCAAACAAAATTTAGACATTGAAACAAGTCACTAAAGATTTTGTCACGGTTTCTAACCCCTTTTGGTTGCAACGCTAAGTTCTGCCTTCCGTTAAGACACTTTTGGGAGCCTAGAAAGGCAGAGCTCGAATATGTATGATCTAAACAATGTCACAAAAATAATAAATGAACATTTAAGGATAAGCTGCTGTAAAAATTAATAAAATGATTAAAATTAACCTGCCGTCAACAAAATTATGGACCTTCAAGGCAGAAACCTCTATTATTACTTTTCACTTAAAAAATTCTATTTATTTGTAAAAATTTTAATTTTCTGATGTGACGCCTGTCAACTTACTTTAGATTTGATTCTTTTCGAAATCAGTGGTTGCTGAAAGTCATCATTTCTGCCTTTGCTGTACTGTTGCACTGATTTGGTGTCGTTAGTTTTTAATTTCTCCAATTAGCATTATATTTCATTTAATAATTTGTTCCTTTTCAGAAGAAAGACATGAGTCTACCAGAAGCTAATAAGACGGTATCGTCCACAAAGCTGAAATTGCCATACAATCTTGTTTCTAGATTTCTGCGTTGAAAGATGGATGATTCAAACTTTGGGATTTTTCAAATTTTCATTTGTTAGAACATTATAGTTGACGAACAGCCCACAAAAATTATATCAGCAAAATACGTCACACCAAACATTGGCATGCTAAAACAATGCCACAGTCTGAAGAAACCTTTTTTTGTAATCAGATTGAACCAAGCCTTAGTAAGACATTGCTAATACCAAGTTTCTCCAACAAATCTTAGTCCAATTTCCATCAAATGTAAAACCTAATCAAAATGAATGATCTACTCAGAATCTTTTACTTTCAATGATTTTGCCGATTGACGTTTGAAAAGTGGCGGTGTAAAAAAAATCAACCCTCAGCTTAGCTAAAGCGGCCTTTAAATTTCGTGGTGTAACAAACCTTTTCTAAGTAGAACTTATTTAGGCAAGCCATGATATTAGATATTTTTTTGCTTTTAAATACTGATGATCAACTCAATGAGACCACAGACCCCACTGAAAAGCATGCGTTCCATCAACGATTCGAGTCGATTCTACACAGTCCCCGTCCCCGATGTTTGGCTTATGATAAAATGACAGCACTCACTTTCTTTTAATTGAGTTGTAGCACTTGAATCACCATCATCAAGAACGTTCCAATTCCATCTATTAAGTACTACTCAGAATAATGTCAATGCTCAAAAGACTGATTGAAACGAAAGGTTTTGTAGTTTTAATTTGAACGATCTGGTCATTTGTCATCGGTCTCTAAAAGAAAGTTTTGTTTCCTGTCAGATTTAGTCTCTCTATTGGAATAGAAATAAGACCTTATAAGAACCAGTATATTCTGATTCAAGTTACAAATAAACCCAAATAATACAAGTCCAAATGGGAAATTAAGATACTTAAAAGTAAACAGAAATTAAATTGTTTTCACTGCCTCCATGTTCTTCATGATTTATCAATGATCATATTGATCACCTAATAGCATCTGTCATTTTTGAAAATTCTGAGCCGATTGATTTGGGCTTTTCGAGAAAAAGTTTCTTCGAACTTCCTCCTAATCCTGAGATAGATGAAACTAATTTGTGGAAAGTAATGTAATCGTATGGCGTTTTTGAGCTTAATTGAGTTTATTATAGTGATCTTCTAATCGGTTATTTTTAAGAGCTTCAAAGGTAAATATTAGTTGATGATATTAAAAACTGATAAATTTCATTTTTTCCGACTACATTTTTACAGATACTTTGTTAGTTATTTTAGCACAGTCATCTTGGTCTGTTCGAATTGGAAAATTTGGTAACTGTATTTAATAGCGAATAATATGAGATTAATAGTTGGCTCGTATTTGATCTGGGAGAAAGTCGGTCATTTTTGAAATTTCGACATAAATCATGTTTTGCTTTCGGCCCAAGATGAAAGCAGGAAGAATATAAGCCAACAACAAATGTTGGCAGAAAAAGAGAAAAGCTGATTTTTGGAGCTAACAATCAGAACCATAATAGTTCTTGGCTAAACTAAGCTGAAACCAAGAGAAATATAAACCAACTCCATATGGACGGTTTGCAAAAAAGATAAAAAACTGATTCTTGAAGCTAACAATTAGAACCATAACAGCAAATGATTTCTTAAGAAGTTTGCATTTTCCCGTAAGATTTGGATTCTACATCAAAAATGATGTCTTCCTTTTTTGATCTCTTCGGAAACATGGTCAAAATGGCCGACGAAAGATAAATGTTTGCTTATTTTCACAAAAGAAGTTCGTTGTGGTTATGCTTTGCATTTCCAGATCTTTTATAATAGCTTTTATTTTAAAATTAATTGTTACTAACAATTTTGGCGCTATTAAGAATGTGTCAATATACCTGCAGGGAGTACTGTGGTCTGAGATGATCTGGTGTAGGCATAATATCATCTAATCCAATGTGATAAAAATAATGGAATTCTTTTGGCTCATCATCGAAATTGCTCGAATTTCTGTTTTTCATATGTTGTTTACATATTTGTTTAAAAATAAAGAGGTTTTTTTTGAATATTTATTGAAATTATTAATTCACTAACAGCATTAAAAAGAAAATTAAAGAATGAGAAATTAGATTACTATCGGAGGAATAAAAACACTAACAACATTGGAAGGATAATTAATTTGCATTAAACGGTTAAGCATAGTTTTTAACTTTCAAGGACCACATTAACTTGAATAACAAACTTAACATAATTACACTATTTTACATTCTTGTAATTTACATTAATTAGTTAAACTGCATAATTATCAGCTAGTTTGTAAATATTGACGTTTTCCAAACAATTTTCAATAAGTTTTATCATCGCAAACTTTGGCTTCCCTAACAATGAAATTAGTTCACGAACGAGAAGAAACCTAAGACCTAGAACACAATATAACAATAGCAATATTAAGTTTGAGAATGTTTCCTGAATATCTAGAGCATCGTAACTATTTCTTTCTAAACCAGCAAAAGCACTAGTAATAACCATAACTGGGATATTAACATTATTGTGTTCTTTGTAATTGTAAGAAATGCAGTGAACGCAATAAAACTTCTCTTGTTATACGTAGTATAAAAAGTGACTATCAATGAAAAATAAATGAATTCCAAACCATCCTTTTTGTGTTATAGGCAACTTCTGATTAAACCATCGTGAAGGGCGGCCATATTACACGTTAAACCCACTAGAATTCTACGACCTACAAGCTTAGGAATTACAGCTCCGTGGTATGTTACGAGCACATCACCTTTCTTCCACGGTGAAATCATTGCAGGTTATGTAATGGCCCCTTTCTTCGGCGTTTGTCGTATAATGAGTCTATTCGCTTGCAGTTCAGGAAAGGTTACCTTGTCTCTTTCAAATATTGTATTTCTAATCTTCAAGATCAAAGCGTGCCATTTATAGAAATTTTTGTGTAATTCAAACTAATAGTTCAGTTATGTTTACTTAAAAAAGTCTAGCGGAAATTGTTTGCTAGTTTTATAACGAGTTGAACCAGGCGAGGCGGAAATACAATGCAGACATTATTGTCCAAAAATTAAACAAAGCAACTGTTTTCATTTTAATTAATTGCTCGAAAGAATGTGCCACTGTTTAAGTCTTAATATCAGAAAAATGATAACGCGGGATAGTCAGACGAATTTTTATAGCAAGCAAATAAGAGAGCCATAATAAATTTAAACATGTTCAGCAAATAAAGAAATCGATACGAATGAATGCCACATTCCTTCCCCCCGAACCGAAG
The DNA here is from genome assembly GCA_011009095.1 of Ignelater luminosus. Classification (NCBI taxonomy): domain Eukaryota; kingdom Metazoa; phylum Arthropoda; class Insecta; order Coleoptera; family Elateridae; genus Ignelater; species Ignelater luminosus. Next base: position 81,567 of record VTPC01002556.1, on the reverse strand, counting down.
TCGGTAGGTATATTCTGGCAAGGATGAAAGTTGTGTGCTCTACAGTTAAAACTTTTATACCTACAGTACTTTTATATTATTAAATTGTGGCGTGTACCTAATTTTAAGAAAATGTAGTACATAACCATGCAGGCTGGTTAGTTAAATATGTTATTGCTTATTATATTACGTTTAATTTATGAAAACGGTAACTTGTACAATATTTAATTCAGTAACAATGGCCGTAACTGTATCGTTAGGTAGTAATCTCCAAAGAATAAAATTTCTTTTTCTTCATATTTCTGGATTGTTCCTTTTTACAAAGTCTTCCTAATTGAGTTCTTTAAATATGTATATATTAGAATGTAAGGATCGATTTTTGAATGTTATTGAACCATCTGGTGATATTTTGACACAGGAAATAAAATAAATTCATTTTCAATTCAAGCAAATGTAGAATCGTAGAAAAACTAGTTTTTGGGGAGTGACATCTGTAGAAATTAGGCCAGAATAGTATTCAAGATTGGTTTGTTCTATCTAGCATTAACTGAAAAACTAATGAGAAACATTTGACACAAAACGATTACAGCAGAAATCATCTGATCATAGAAAGAATCAAATGAAATACTTTTCAAATAAACAAACATTGTAATAATACGTCCAAAGTCTTTTGCATGGTTCATCTCGTCTTCAATGTGGGTTGCGGTTCTCACCATCGTTATAAGCTGCCTTAAGGCATTGTAATTGTTATTATTTTAATGTATGATTGTAAATAGTGATTCTTAAGATGCCTACAGGTGTTTTAAATTCATTTTTTCCTGTGGTATCATAAAAAATTTCTTATTTTATAATTTTTTATTGGCCCAATTTATCTTTATGATCTCATTTATGGTATGGGTATCAAAATCATTCCAGCTATAAATTACAAGATTTCTAAGAAAAAAAGTTTTCCTGATAGTATTTACTCTTGTGGACAAAAGGTGTACTCACCGCTAAAATCCTATTAATCCACATAAAATTAATCTTGACAAACGTAGTGAGTATAAAAAATATTTAATCTCCATTAATCAATTATTTAGAATAAATAAAAAATAATAAAATTAGATATGAAGAGAAGAAGTTTTATTTAAATATTTGAAGATGAAATTCGAAACCAATTTGTTTGAAACAGTACATACAACAAAAATACAAATCTAAAAGCAAAGGGGAGAGTAACTAAAAGTTACAAAACACGACATGCAAATTCACACTAGTTTCATGATTCATCGTCTACAAAAGGGCGATGCTTTATTCCGTTATAAATGCATTTAGCGAGGGGTGAGTTTGTAATTTGTGGCCGAGGTTGAATGTTTAGAGAAATGGTTCCGTCATCATCAAATGGCGGGTAGTTTTTAATATTTAAAAACTATTTTAAAATTTAAAAAGTAAATTATACTAATAATACTGTTTTTCGATCTAATTAGTAATTACAAATCTGGTATCTAAAATGCTACTTTCATACGGTTGATAAGCTCATTAAAAGTTTTTCCCCTTATTGGAAAACATTTATAATTTTTAATTTATAAAGTACACAGAATTATTGGATAAATACAGCAATTTAGTTTTCAAATTGGTATTTAGCTTTATATAATATTCATGACAACTTGTTGTGCATTTTAATCTAATATTGGGCATAAAGTTTCTTGCTAAATGGTATAATTACACTACATAACTGTGCAATAATCATTTAATGATTGAACTGATCAAATCGATTTGCTGCGCATGTTTGAACTTCTAGTTTAGCAACGGACAAAGTTATTGAAGCTTCAATTTGTCTGTCTACGTTTCAAACCATTGCAATATGTACACATACTATAGGTTTGGAGTTTAGAGAAGACTTCGATAAGAAGCTACGATTATGAAACTTATCAGGAATAGATCAAACAACGTAAATACAAATAAGTGATTTAATTCATATAAAGGGTTTTCCAATAAGAGGTGTTATTTTGAATAGCCCGCTATTTCGGTAGATGTCACTTTTGAAGCTATCATTTTTTGACATTTGACAAGTAGAAACTACGCCATTAATAAATATGGAACGATACACGCTTCAACAACGCATTGAAATTATTAAAATTCACTATAAAAATGGTGAAAATTTGGCAGAGACGGTTCGTAAAACTCGAACATTTTTGGGTCACCGTGAAGCACCTTGTCGGACCGCAATACAGAAATTGGTGAAAAAATTCGAGCTCTTGGGACAAGTTAGTGATGTGAAGAATAAAACCCGTGCACGTCGCTCAAGAACAGCCGAGAATATTGCTGTTGTAGCCGAAAGTGTTAAAGAAAACCCAGGTTTGTCCATTCCTCGTCGTTCTTTGGAATTAGCCATTCCACAAACGTCATTACACCGTATTTTGCATAAAGATTTGGGTCTTAAGGCTTATAAAGTCCAGTTAACACAAGAACTCAAGCCGGCCGATCATCAACAACGTCGTGTCTTTGCTGATTGGGTCGTTGAAATGCATGAAAATGATCCAGAATTCCATCGAAAAATCATCTTGAGTGATGAGGCCCATTTCCACCTCGGTGGCTTCGTCAACAAGCAAAATTGTCGGATCTGGGGCTCAGAAAATCCAAGAGTTATTGTTGAAAAGTCTCTCTATCCTCAACGTGTGACTGTTTGGTGCGGTTTATGGTCCGGCGGAGTCATTGGACCTTACTTTTTCGAAAATGAGGCTGGAGCAACAGTTACGGTGACTGGATTGCGCTATCGAGAGATGATTAACGATTTTTTATGGCCGGAATTGGATGGTATTGATCTGGACAACGTTTACTTTCAACGAGACGGCGCTACGTGCCACACAAGCAACGAAACCATTGATCTTTTACGGAAAAAGTTTCCGGGCCGTGTTATCTCTCGAAGAGGTGATCACAATTGGCCACCGAGATCTTGTGATTTAACACCTTGCGACTTCTTTCTATGGGGCCACGTGAAAGAGAAGGTCTACGCCAACAGCCCAGCGTCGATTCAAAACCTCAAAGATGGAATTCGTGAGGCTATCGAGGACATAGGGCAGCCACTTTGCGATTTGGTTATGGAAAATTTCATGAAAAGGATATTGTCCTGTAAGCGTGGTCGTGGTGGTCATTTGCCTGATGTTATTTTCCACTATTAACGGCATACCTTCCTCTTTATAATGAAATAAACATCCGATCATTTATATTAAAAAATGGCACTTTTCTTTGAATATCAAAATAACACCTCTTATTGGAAAACCCTTTAGTTACCAAAGAGCGAAGAACAGATATGAAGTCAAATTGAGCACAAATAGTTATCTTTTAGAGATAAAATCGAAATGAAAGCAGACGATGAACAAGTAAAGATAACGAGTGACTTCAACCATTTTGACTAGATGACTAAACATCGGATTTCACCCAACAGTAAATATGCGAAAGGTTAATGAAAAATTGAAAAGTATTAGTTTTTGATAGCCTTCCCATAGGCGAGTTCCCAAAATATTTTGACTAAATTTTTTGGAGACTGGAATTAAATCTTCTATTTGTATCCTTTTGGGAGACTTTCTGCACAGCTCATAGCTTTGACTTAATTGTTCCTCTAGTCTATCGTTGCGACTTTAAGGTTCCGGTTGCTGACATTTTCTACCTTTCTATAAGTTTAGTATCAAGAATGATAATTTCTTTTTAATTTCAATTAGATGTGCAATGAAAATTTCAACTCACCAAGACAGAGATTTTGACTCTGGATTGAACTCACCTCACTTCCAGTTGCAATAGTAAAGCACAAACTTATATTATCCCACATTGGAATAAGTTTGTTCGTTAATAAGGTGCAAAAAGCTCAACTTTTTATGATTTTGTCAAAATCCCCCAACAAATTTAAAGCTATTTGGTTTCCTTGGTTGACGTTTGCAAGCATAAGGACAGTGCAATACCAAAATAACAAAACAACCCCGTTAGCAAAAAAGGGCAACACGTTACTATAAGCCTATAAGCTAACTTTACTGGAGAAAAAATAAAATAAGAGTCACCAAATAGTAGACTGTAAAAATAGGAAATAAATGTGAAAAGACAAATAACGCTAGACTAAGAAATATGTCTATGGTTTAGTTAGAAGATGTTTTTTAGAGTTGGTTGAGATTATCCAAAGTCTAATCAAAGTTGATGAACTTCGTTCGAGTTCGCCAAAGAAAACAGCTAAGAAATACAGATTGCAGATTGTGACATAGCAAACTGGATGGCAATTAATTATGGCAAAACATTCCCAGTGGCAAATTTAAGATTTACAAAAGTTAAAGTTGACTCAAACAAAGCAAGTTTCAAAATGCCGATATTTCGCATTTATTGAATACCAACGCTACTTGTAAATCATGGCCCTATTACAAGAAGGAAGATATAAGGTGTAATCTAAATTTGATAAAACTCCTAAACAAGTACTCAGGTTTAGGTATCTGGAATAGATTCAAGGCGCAAAGCTGAAAAATCTAGATTAATGGAACATAATACCTATTGGCAATAGTTTACTTACCAAAGCAAACAACAAAAATGAAGACAAATGAGACTTAAGAATGATATAGAGCAATTTTAGTTCAAAGCAGACAAATTGAGAATTATTAAGTTTGGATGCCCAAAGATAATGCATACTTTTTCGAAAATGGCATGCAAAGATATTGAGTACGAAAGAAAACGAAAAGCAAAAATCTAGAAAAACTACAAGATCAGACTAGCAACTAAATCTGAACCTTGTCTTAACTTATCACTTGATTTGTCTTGTTTTCATTGAAAGAACACTGCAGAAAATCTTTTCCTTTGCTTTCCATCCCGTTATTAGATATGGTCAAAATTTAGCCAAAATTGGTAAAATTAAAAAATACCTA